>CAJHQQ010000605.1:0-166741 GCA_905132885.1 Moricandia moricandioides
CAAGAACAGCAAAAGCTGGAGTAAAACCAAGGAGAAAAGAGCTCAACGACCTCAAAGCAAACATCCACTCGAGGATTCTCGCGAGAAAGGAAAGGCAATCCCATCAACCGAACGGGAAAAAACCGACACATCAGCCGATGAGGAGCAGCCAAGACATCGTAGGCGCGTGGACGTCATTCTGGCCCATTCAAGAAATTCCTCTGAAGATGAGATGCCGCCCGACGAAACCGACCTACGAACACGACTGACACACCAGCCGGCAAAATTCTACCAACGTACTGATCTCCGCCTACAATTACGACAAAAATCGACTACCGACAAAGATCGCCCGGATAAACAACCACCTCCCGCAGATCTACGTGACAAGCTAAACTCCAACAAGGACGATCTCCGCCGGCGCCTCAATCAGCGACTCCAAGGAGACCTGCGTGATCAGCTTACACGAAACAAACATCGGTCAGAACAGGTCTCGATCCCCACAACTAGTGACGTAAGGATTCACCTACAAGCGAAACAAAGTAAAGGCCAGCAGCAGCTCAACGTGATCATGGGTGGCTCGCCTCCATGCGGCGACTCTGTACGGTCGATCAAAAATTATCGCCGCCAAGCGATAACTTCCCAGAAATGGCCGGCCCGACCCGAGAATGATCCTTCGATCACTTTCTCGGCAGCCGACACCATCGGTATCCATGCGCCTCACAACGACCCACTCCTCGTGGAACTCGGGATCGCCACGTGCGATGTCACCAAGGTGTTGATTGACACTGGTAGTTCCGTTGACCTTATCTTCCACAACACCCTCGACAAAATGGGAATCGACTTGAGCAACATGAAGCCTTCTTCTCGTTCCCTCACTGGCTTTAACGGATCCTCCGAATTGATGGTTGGAACAATTAGACTGCCAGTATACGCCTGCGGTGTTGTTCGCACAGTCAAATTCTCGGTGATAAGCACGGATGCCCCTTACAATGTAATCCTTGGAACCCCGTGGATACATTCGATGCAAGCGGTTCCGTTGACATACCACCAGTGCGTCAAATTCCCAGGACCGGATGGAACGATACATACATTACGGGGTAATCAACAAGCCGCGCGGGACCTCCTAATCGCTACGGTCAAACTACAGCGATCACTTCCTCACATCAACTCGATCTCTCCGAAAACCAACTTCTGGGCTCAGTCCAACAAGTCGTGTCCCTCGCAGGAGAACACTATAGAAGTCGTCATCGATGTCGCCGACCCAAGCAAAGTTGTCCGGATTGGCGATTGCCTCTCCGATGAACTGCGCACTCAGATCGTCGACTTCCTCAAACAAAATTCCTCCACTTTTGCTTGGAAAACGACAGATATGCGGGGCATCGATCCGGCAATTATCTCGCACGAGCTAAATGCTGATCCTACCTTTAAACCCGTTCGACAAAAGCGACGTAAGCTCGGCCCCGAGAGATCAAAGGCAGTGAACGACGAAGTAGAACGTTTACTCGCAGCCGGTTCTATAGCTGAAGTACGATACCCAGAATGGCTCGCTAACCCTGTCGTGGTCAAGAAAAAGAACGGCAAATGGCGCGTCTGCGTCGACTTCACCGATCTCAACAAAGCGTGCCCTAAAGACAGCTATCCCCTCCCCCATATCGACAGATTGATCGAGTCAACCGCCGGTAACGAGCTCCTCACGTTCATGGATGCCTTTTCTGGCTACAATCAGATATCGATGCACCCAGACGACAGCGAGAAAACCGCGTTCATCACCGACAGAGGAACATACTGTTACAGAGTGATGCCTTTCGGCCTGAAGAACGCTGGTGCGACCTACCAAAGACTTGTGAACCGTATGTTCGCCGACAAACTAGGAACTTCGATGGAAGTGTACATCGACGATATGTTAGTCAAGTCACTCCACGCGACAGACCATTTGGGACATCTACAAAGCTGTTTCCAAACGCTAAATGAGTACGGTATGAAATTGAATCCGGCCAAATGCACCTTTGGCGTCATGTCGGGTGAATTCCTCGGTTACATCGTAACACAAAGGGGAATCGAAGCCAACCCGAAACAAATCTCTGCCATACTCGACTTACCCAGTCCGAAAAACAGCAAGGAAGTCCAGCGACTAACCGGCAGGATAGCGGCATTAAACCGATTCATATCTCGATCAACCGACAAGTGCCTTCCGTTCTACGACCTATTGCGCGGTAACAAAAAGTTCGCTTGGGATGAAAAATGCGAGGCAGCGTTTACGCAGCTCAAAGAATACTTGACATCGCCCCCCATCCTGTCTAAGCCTGAGAACGGTGATACGCTATCGCTTTACATTGCCGTTTCATCGACAGCCGTCAGCAGTGTCCTTGTCCGCGATGATCGTGGCGAACAACGACCCATCTTCTATACTAGCAAACGTATGACCGACCCAGAAACTCGTTATCCCACTCTAGAGAAGATGGCTCTTGCGGTCGTCGTGTCTTCACGGAAACTTCGACCCTATTTTCAGTCACATTCAATTATCATACTAACCAACCAACCGCTACGCACCATCATGCAGAATACCAACCGTTCCGGTCGTTTATCTAAATGGGCCATTGAGCTCAGCCAGTACGACATCCTTTATCAAAACCGCCTCGCTGCCAAGGCCCAAGTATTAGCCGACTTCTTAGTCGAACTCCCGCCCGAACTTGAGCAAGATCTAGTCCTTCCGAACGGAACATGGATCCTACACGTTGACGGTTCTTCCACCATCAAAGGATCTGGAGCCGGCGTTCAACTTCAGTCGCCCACCGGCGAACTCATCCGACAATCCTTCGCATTCAATTTCGCTGCCTCGAACAACGAAGCCGAGTACGAATCCCTCATCGCCGGTCTTCGACTCGCCAAAGCCGTGAAAGCCAAGCGACTAAGCGCCTTTTGCGATTCCCAACTTGTCACAAGTCAATTCAACGGCGAATACGATGCACGCAACCAACGAATGGACGCCTACCTCAAAGTGGTCCAGTCGCTAGTTAGCGACTTCGAATTCTTCGAACTTACTAAAGTCCCCCGAGGAGAGAAACGTATGTGCGGACGCCCTCGCCGCTTTGGGCAGTAAGCTTCGTGATCAAGTTAAGCGCACGATCCCAATACATCGCATCGATAAACCAAGTATCGACCTATCGGCAAACGGACAATCCCTAATCGCCGCGATAAGCATCAATCCTACAGACAATCGTTTGTCCACCGAGGAAAACCAAGAACAGCCTGACCTCGACTGGAGGACCGAGTTCATCGACTACCTCGAGCATAACTCGCTTCCCCCGGAAAAATGGGCATCCAGGCGACTAAAAGCACGTAGTGTACACTACGTTGTCATTGATGGAGAATTATACCGATGGACCGCCAACAAGGTGCTGTTAAAATGCATCGCTGGTGATGCAGTACGGTTAGTAATGGCTGAGACACATGATGGCGCTGCGGGAAACCACTCAGGAGGAAGGGCTTTGGCCCTCAAAGTTAGGAGCCTTGGTTTTTACTGGCCAACGATGAGCAGGGATTGCGAAGAATACGCAAAGCGTTGTGACATGTGCCAACGACACGCCCCAAACATCCATCGCCCGACAGAACTACTACGGACAACCACGGCCCCTTACCCATTCATGCGATGGGGGATGGATATCATCGGTCCCCTTCCCAGCTCCAGACAAAGGCGGTTTGTCCTTGTCCTAACCGACTATTTCACAAAATGGGTCGAGGCAGAAGCGTTCGTTCGAGTTACCGACAAAGAAGTCCAGCGTTTCGTTTGGAAGAACATCATCTGCCGACACGGTCTCCCGTATGAGATCGTCACCGATAACGGTACTCAGTTCATGTCGGGTAATTTTAAGAATTTCTGTGAGCGCTGGCGAATCCGCCTCAGTCCCTCGACGCCGAGATACCCGCAAGGCAACGGTCAAGCCGAATCTTCGAATAAACTGATCATCGACGGCATCAAAAAACGCCTCGACTTGAAAAAAGGAGCATGGGCGGACGAACTTGATGGAGTACTCTGGTCACATCGTACAACACCCCGAAGCGCGACGAAAGCTACCCCATTCTCCTTAGCCTACGGAATTGAAGCAATGGCACCAGCCAAAGTAAACGTCACGAGTTTACGACGCGATAAAATTCCACATCTGGATTCTTTGAATCGCGATATGCTGATGGATGCTCTGGACCAGATCGAAGAAAAAAGAGATCAAGCTCTCCTGCGAATTCAAAACTACCAACATCAAATAGAGTGTTATTATAACAAACGCGTCCAGTCGCGCCCCCTTGATATCGGCGATCTGGTCTTACGCAAAGTGTTCGAGAATACTAAAGAGTGGCAAGCCGGCAAACTGGGAGCAAACTGGGAAGGTCCTTACAAGATCACCGAAGTCGTCCAGCCTGGCGTTTATCGGCTCCAAACCTCCACAGGCGACCCAGTACCACGCGCGTGGAACGCTAAACACCTCAAAAAATACCACGAGTAAATGTCCCTCCTTCAAAAAAAAAAAAAAAAAAAAAAAATGGTAAATGCGCCCTCGGGCCACTTTTACCGACAAAAAAAAATGGTAAATGCGCCCTCGGGCCACTTTTACCGACAAAAAAAAATGGTAAATGCGCCCTCGGGCCACTTTTACCGACAAAAAAAATGGTAAATGCGCCCTCGGGCCACTTTTACCGACAAAAAAAAATGGTAAATGCGCCCTCGGGCCACTTTTACCGACAAAAAAAATGGGAAATGCGCCCTCGGGCCACTTTTACTCGATACCAACGAACTACGGACGGCTTGATCCCCTATCGGGGTACGTAGGCAGCCCCTCATCTTTGGGTCCCAGCCATAATCATCAATCAACCAATCTCTTTACGAGAAAAGACGAGTAAAAAGACGATTGTCACCTCCGGACGATCCAATTTTACTCGCAACCACCGTGCTGACGAC
Source organism: Moricandia moricandioides (assembly GCA_905132885.1). Classification (NCBI taxonomy): domain Eukaryota; kingdom Viridiplantae; phylum Streptophyta; class Magnoliopsida; order Brassicales; family Brassicaceae; genus Moricandia; species Moricandia moricandioides. The sequence goes on from CAJHQQ010000605.1 coordinate 4,931, forward strand.
CAAGCGAGGGATAAAAACCCATCAGGCTTCGGATCGCACTACAGCATTTACACTTGCCCAGCGGATCGTCCTGATCAGACACAAACCTTGAGCAGCGACCAAGTCGTACCAATCGACGGTCCGGGAAATAATTCTGCCCCCTTCGAAATTATCTCAGCAGGTCTGGCCAACCGAAAGCTGACGAATTAATTACTCGAACAAGCGGGGCGAGAACCATTGTTTCCCTAGGTCTCCACCGTCCAGCCAACGACGAGAGAGACTCAGTAATCCTAATCGACGTACCGATCAAACGGATTACTTCGACAAAAGTTTCTCCTAAAATGGTAAATGCGCCCCCGGGCCACTTTTACCGACAAAAAAAAGGGGGGTAAATGCGCCTTCGGGCCACTTTTACAATAAGTTTAGCCGATTAAGCGACAAAGTAAACCGCTTCTTCGGCAAAACGGTTAACAAACCAACCCGACAGTTATTTCGGCGCGAGATTAGCAACTAAGCCGAGGACTCCAAAAAGAAAAGGAGGATTAAAGTACGGATGCAAAACAACGGTGAACTTGAAGTGTTCATTTTTATAAATGCGCGTCAAACGTCAAGTGATAATATACAACAGTAGCTGAAGAATATAAAAAAAAAAAGGAGTTCATAATACAAAGAAGGAAAGAGGAATATAGCAAGACGCGCAGCCAACTCCTGCTTTAGCAAGGACCTTCACCCCTGACTGGGTCACCTGACTCGGGAGGCCCCTTCGGGAGAACGGGTATCGGGTCGGAACCGACAAAATCCTCGATCTCCTTCAAATCCTCACTCATGGGTTTGGCCTTGTCACTTTCCAGAGGTCTCGGCGAACCCTCGCTCTGCTCCAAGTCAGGATCCCCCGAAGAGTCGGAGGCTTCGTTCTCCGCAACCCCCTCGCCCACTGCGGCTCCATGTTTTGGGTTTCTAAGACCACATGCCGCCTCTTGATCGATCAAACTTGCGTTGGACCCAAACGGGTCTATTCCAGCAAGGAGCTCCTTACTCGCATACGGCGATTCCAGGAGAAGGGGAGAGAGCGACAAATCCGAGTCCGGTATGGCTTCAATCTCCAAGCGGGTCGCCTCCGCCTTGAATCTTTCTTCTTCTCCAGCGAAGAAGTCCACGGTTTCTTGAGGAATGTCGATGCCTCGTCGCCTGAGCATCTGCAGGCACTTCCTCGTCCCAAATGCTTGGCTGTAATAGCATCGAGCCGTGTCAAAAGCATCGTAACGCGATTCACGCTCCCGGATCCTGTCGAAACGTCGGTTGCATTTGGCGATCATGGCCGCTTCCACTCTCGCCCGCTCACGAGAAACCTCGAGGCTGCGAGAGTATCTCAGACGCGCGACCTCCCCCAGAGCGTTATCCCTCTCTCGCTTCACGGTCTCAACTTCAGCTTTCAGGACGGCGTTCCCTTCCCGAACACCTTTCACATCAGCCAATGCCGACTCAAGGCCCTGCGTCAAACTACGTACCTCCTCTTCCAAAGTCGACCCCCGACTAACGGCATCATCCCTTTCCTTCGCCACTCCCTCGAGAGCTATCCTCATCTCTTTCTTCAAAGAGGCAATGCGTCTCTTCTTGGCTCGTACCTTTTTCTCGGCTTTCCCTAGCTGAGCAAACGTCGCCTTCAGCTCCGAGTCATACTTCTCCACCAAGAAGTTCATACTGCTAGTGGCCTGCAAAACGAAGTCAGAACGGTCCGAGACACACAAAAAAAAAAAAAGAGAAAAAAGCTTACCAGCAACTGGTTTCGAGCTGCATCGACGTAAGCGTCCCTGAACATGAGGGATTCAGTGTCGGGCAAATGATCCGGACCACCCCTAATCTGTCGAACCAGATTGGAACACGCCAAACCATCGTAGACCAACGGTGCGCCAGCGTCGTACGAAAACTCAACTCGGTCAGGGAACGAAGCCTTCAGCGTTCGAGTAACACACCTCTTGGTGTCTACAGGTACAACCGAATCTCCCTCAGCTACGGATGGTCCATCAGCGACGAGCGAGGTGGCGTCCACTTGAGCCTTCACCTTCTTCCTTCTTAAAGGCTCAACCCCCTTTTCCGAAGAAGTACCTTTTTGTTCATGCGACAAAGCTTCCCGCGCCTCGTCCTCTGCGTCCAGATCCACTTTCTCTGCTCCGGATTGGGTACCGACCACGGCAGTTCCCGACCCTCGTCGGGATGATTTCTTCTTCTTTCGTCTCGGGCCCTCCTCCCCACCATGCTCGGGGACGTCGGTGCCCAGCTCCGCTTCTCCCCTGACAGAAGAACCCTCCAGCGGCCTCTTGCCGCCGGCTTTGCTCGGTTCAGGGACCGTGTTCGCAGAACGGACCTCAAAGGAGTCGAGAACTCCTTCGCCAGGAGCCGCCCGCGTCGTAGGACCCGTCGGACCAATTCCATCCAGTCCCATCCCATCTAGCAAACCCATAAGACCGGTGGCCACCGACGAAACGCCCAACCGCTCCTCAACGACCGCGGAGAGATCTGGGAGCACTTTCATCTCACGAGCTATCTTTATTCGTTGCTGCTCCCCCTTCGAGAAAAGTGTCAAACGCTTCTTCCCGGGACCCAACTTAGCAGGGAGGTTGGAAACCCAATCACCTGAACAAAACAACATCCGATAAGACAAAGGGGGAAAAGAATCGTCGACAAACGAAGATTGAGAAACGATTACCTTGCGAGATGCGATCTAAAGCCCGCCGAATCCTTTCTTCACTGATGTCCGGCCAACGTTGATGGCTGAGAGATGCTATGGCCCTTGCGTCGTCAAAAAATCTCGAACCTCCCGGGTAGTCGACTGTGTTCGGATGGGTCACTAAAAAGAAAAAAGAGAGGAAAAGAACTTGTTAGAATAATCGATCAAAATTCTCTACGTAGCATTCAGAAAATCTATCTACCAATGCGCCAGTTCCACAAAACCCGAAACTCATCACTCGGCGGTTCCTCGAAAGAAAACTCGTCAGACTTGACGAAGAAATAGTATCGCTGCCAGTCTTGAGTTTTATTCGGATGACCCGTGATCACATTATAGTTCGGCCGGATCTTGATCGAGTACATCCCGTCCGGCATAGGCTTCACAAAACACAATTCTTCGAAGGTCCGAACGCTCATGGATACGCCAATCTCGGCAGCCATCACCATTAAGGCGACCGCCATTCGGAATGATCCATTCAGGAACTGGCTGATGGCAACATCCCGACGAAACGCGTATGAAGTAATTAGTCGAGGGATGGGGAACCACAGTTTGGTATCCTTCTGGAAGTATGACTCATACACACACTGATACCCCACTGGAGGCGACCACGGCCTCTGAGTGAATGTAGGTACGAGGAATGTCACGCCCTTCGCGTCGCATTCCCTCAATAACTTCTTCACGCTGCCTACTGTCGACCAGGTCGCCTGTACATTTTTCCAGGACTGCCCCTCCACCTCAACGGGACGAAGCAATTCGGGATCCACAGCAGGGAGTTCAACGAAAACCCCATCCGGTCGGTAACGGGTCGGTACGAAGTCAGGACGAACTTCTGAGCCATTGGAGTCGCAGGACGCACCAGCCGAATCCGTCGTTTCATCGCGTTCGTCACCCTCATTACGGAAAAGCCTCTCCGCCTCAGCGACTAAAAGTCTTTGGGATAGGGTCATATTCTATGTATCCCTTATCGCCTCCCGATGTGCAAAACTCGACGCATCGAGACCCTCCTTTTCGGTTTCGGATCCATCCAAGGGATCCGAAGTAGGGACGATTGCCTTCCCCTTTTCCTTCCGAGACAATCTTCTCCCGGACGACATGATCACCGACGGGACACTACGAATTCTATAGCGAAGATCTAGAGAGAGAAGTAGGAAGATAGAGAGAGAAAGTACCTGATTATGCAGAGAAGAATGGGAGAAATAGTCGAGCGGAGGCTATTTATAAGGGAAGCGTAATGATTAGGTCTAGCAAACCTAAATGGGCCCGGAAAAGCCCTTCGAACACACGACTCTTCGACTTCCGACACAAATGGGCCCAACATCGGCTCCGTGCCCATTCGTCTTCCATCCGAACAAACTTCCCCCGGCAAAAAGGCGAACAAAGAAAATAGCGAAATCGGCAAACCAACCGAACCTATCCGAAAATCTCATTCCGAGCAGGGCGAAGAATCGAATCGACTAATCATAAGCTCGACACAAATTCATTGGTGTTAGCAATAGTAACCACCAAAGAACTGGGGGGACTTATTGTAGGAGGGTAACCTCCATCGATAGAGCCCATGACGTAGTCGACCGACTAAATGCCAATCGACCGCCGGAATCAGACCTCGACAATGCACATCCGACTTACGGCAAAAAAACCCTTCGGCTTAGCTCAACACCGGATCAACGCTGACGACAAAACGATCGGCTTGGGAATATACTCCAAGCCGATTGTTTACCAAGTCAAAGATGGACGACCTTAGAACTTGTCCCTTCTCGGGTTGGATATTCGGCCCAATTGACAGAGGCCCAACAAAGGATTAATGCAACTAGGGCACCTCGACCTGGTTATATAAGGGGAGGAAAGGCCAACTGGGAGGAGGAGGCAGTTCTTTGGAGAGACTAGTCACTTTAATTTTGTAATCACTCTTTGAAAGAAATAAAAGTTCTCTTGATTAACCCACTAACGAGTTTTAGTCAGATTGTCTAGACTCGGCTCAAACAAGTAATATATAAGACTACACTTGGCTGCTAATGAGAAGAACTGGTAAGGAATCAATTTTTTTTCTTTTTTTCTTGGAGAAAAAAATACAAAACGTCTTTGTAATTTTTGTTTTCCGACCGAACTAATGCACATTTTTCTTTGAATAGAACGTTAGAAAAGAACATGGGGATTAATATATAATTTCTCACCTCGAAAATTGGAAAAGATCATTATTAATGTATAACATTGATGAATCAATTCACTTTATCACCAATTGGTTTTATGTTGGAAACACATTTAGCTTCACATGGTATCAGTGTCCCGATCCAAATAATCCAACTCGATCCATTATCCATCCAGCCCAAAGCCGGTCCATCGATCTTTGACCAACATTCTAAGATTGATGTTCAAAGAGTCATCATTTCGAGTGGATGTATTAGGGACAAATGTCTCATATCAGAAGTTGGAAATGATCATTTGTAATATATAAGATAAATGAGTCAATCCACTTATCACCAGTTAGTTTTAGGTTAAAATCTATCTAAAGTAACAATAAGTATTCCTTTTATACTGAGTTATTCTTAGGTTCACCCCTTAGGATAAGCCTATAGATTCATCTCCTATATATTAACCAATGAATAATACCATGGGTCATATATTATTTATGAAAATAAAAATGAAAATAATATTTATTAAAAATATTAGCATTTCAATTCTAAACTTTAACCTTTATATCTTAGGGTTTAGAGTTAATCTTAAGATTTAATGTTTCAAATTTTAAATGTAAAATTTCGGGTTTAGAATCTTGGATTGTTAATTTAGATTTTTTGTAATTAATCTTGTTTTTAAATTTTTTTTCATCAATAATATATGACACGTGACAATTTTTATTGGTTATTATCTAGGGGTGAAAACCTAAGAATAACTCTTTTATATTTTTATTATCCCTCATTTAAGCATATTTCATTATACTCTTTTTCTTCCTCTTACTTTGTCTTTATATCAATTTTATTTGATCACCTCATTCGTCGGGGGTCCCACATTTTCTTTTTTCTTTTCTATTTTCTTTCTTACTTCCACGGCAACAATTATTTCTTGCTTCCACGGCAACTCTCCTGTTTTTCTTTTTTTTTTATACTCTATTTATAATATTTTTTCTTTTATATATTCTATTACTCCATTTTACTGTTTTTAATAATAACTAGACTATAAGCGTCCACCCGGATATTTATATTTACGTTTTATAACAAATTGATAAAATATTTATTATTATTTGGTGTTTTGTATTATGTAACTTAATATGTCTTGTTCGATATTATTAATATATAATTTTATTCTTATTTTTTTATTTTTATGAAGCAACATATATTAATATAATATTTATTTGTATATTAATATATTCATAAAAAACATAATCATAGAAATATCAAAATAGAATTATTTATCTATTTAACCTATTTCGTTATTTTTTTGATGTTTTCTAATGAAAATGGATTAAATTTGTTTATAGTTCTCATTGATCAAAATTTATTTTAGCTACATTACTTTTATTTAATTTACGAATATAAAACATCAAATCCAAAAAAATCATATAATCCTATAATATAACTTTTTATCTTGTATTTTTATTAAACTTAAATTTATATTTATAAATTAACAATTTAAGTTTATAAATTAAAATACTATATAATAAAAATATGTGTTCTTTACTTAAATTCAATTAATACTAACTTCTAATATTTTAATAATAATTATGAATTTAATAAATTATTTCAAATTGATAATTAAAAGATTTTATAAGATTTTGTTAAATTAAAATAGAAAATATTCAAAAATAAATATTGTTATAGTAGAATATTCTTATGTGTGATAGTATATTTTATTTAAATGATCTAATATATAAATATAATTTTTAATATAATAAAATTATTAATAAAATAGTCCAATGACTTTTTATCAGTAGATAAAAATAAGACTCTATTTTAATAGATTAGATTTATAAAAAGATCATTACATTAAGCTTTCAACTATTAATTTAATCTAGACAAATAAATTTAATAACATTTATACATAAATTTATTTTATTTTATTTTCAAATTCCAATCATTTCTCTTTTTTTTCTTATAAAATTTTAGCTTTAATCGATGTAACATATTACATAAATTAGAAACTACATCAAACATATTGTTAAGAAGATTTTTTAACAGATATAGCAGTAACGTGATGCTTCCTAAATCCTAACACATTCCCAAATTGTAACCGTTTGCAGATCTCCAAGGCATCTCAAACCCAAAACGGGTGAGAGAATCGAGGATATGGCTCTGGTAATTAAAGCCTTACGACAAAAGAAACCATAAGAGACTTGGATTGATGAAAAGAACTGTTTTTTTTTAGAGATTTCCCCTCAACACATAAGATAATTTGATGAAAACATCAATGGTTCAAATGTGGTTTGTTGCAGGGAGTGGTAAAATCGCAAACTTCATCGCAGTCACAACGGTTACACAACACGTCTGTCTCAATGAACTTATCGTAGAAGAACATCATTTCTCATTTATTATTATTTATCAATTCAACCTATTTTCAAAATTACAATAATACTTTCATTTACTTGTACTTATCTATTTATTATAATCCTAGAATAATATACACATTGTTTTGTATATTTTTTTAAAAAAGTATATTATATTTAAAGTTAAATTTTATGTATTTTTATTGAATTATTTAGGAAGATTTTCACATCTATAATTAAAAAGAATAGTACGATATAATATTTAATTTGTAAATCAAAAATGTATTTAATATTATGGTGATCACTGATATTAATACGAAAGAATAGTCATAATTCTTTGTATATTACTATATATTTGCACATCGGTTGTTTCAAAAAAAAAAATACTATGTGCATATTAATTTAGTGGTAGTTCCAATTAAATTTTTTTAGGTTGTAACTTTTACTAACATTCCAATGTATTCTATTCTTAACTTTAAAATGGCGAAACTCTAAAATGGAGTTGCATTTTATTTCAATGTAGTTCTCTATTTTTACTACATAATATATATATATATATATATATATATATATATATATATTTTAAAATGATTTCAATTTTATTTAGTTAATGATTGTTAGTAATACCTTCAACTTATAAAAAATACCAATTAATGTGAACTATTTTATGTTTACAAAACTTTCATAAAAGGTATATTTTATTTAAATTCATTTTTTATTCAAAAGTACAATAAATCATAAATTATATATAACATAGCATACTTTGGTATTTTTAATTAGTTTATGCATTTTAAGTAAACTATTAAATAATCTCTTGTGTAATGACATTTTTATTTTCACGTAGTTATATAATTTTATATTTTTAGGGCATAGCCTAGAGCTGGAGTCATTTCTCTTGTATCTGAAATTATCTCTCGTCTTCGTTCCTTTTGTCAATGGAGTATAGAGCATGTCACTAACAGCAGGAACAATGCAGCTGAAGCAATCAGTATTGGTGTGACTTGTGATGGGTTTCTTTAGTTTTACATCGCTAATGGTGATCCATCGTGGTTGAGTGAAAGTTGGGGCATGATGCTCAGTACAACTGAAATAGTCTTCTTTACCACTGTATTCCTCTATGGTTATAGTTTGCTCTCCCTTTCAGCTGCACTATGTTTTCTCTTTCGGTATCTATTGGTATCTTGCTTTTCCCTTTATATTATTTTTTTCAAATATTTTTGTATGGGGCTACTCTGTTATTTGATTTTGTAATTTGTCACCATTTCTATATAAACCGAGCCTGAAAAAAAATCTTCTTTTGTTCTTGTCATGTTTTAGATGAGCTTTTGATATAAATAAATATCTATTTAACTCTGTTTAGTTTAATAGATTTTAAATCAGTAATTCGATTAATGTTCATTTATTAAATGATGTTTTGCTTAGATTTAACAGAGATTGTATGAACCTGTGTAACTTAATATATTTAAATTAGTTAAAAATTTAACAAAAACAAAAAGAATCTAAAAATAAATGTATATTTTAAAATCATTTTTTCAAAATTTTGTTTTACTTTTTTAACTTTTTTTTTTAACTTTAAAACAAAATTTTGCTTTTTTCAAAAAAAACACTCTTTAATTTTTGTGTGTGTAATTTTAAAGTTTTTATTCCAAATAATATCACTTTAAATGGATCTAAATACATAAATATAATAGGAGTATTTACGCATCTCAATGGCTAATTCTAATAAAACTTATAACTAAATAGGTCTAAACATGTTTTAAGTAATGATAGTTTAGATGAACGAATGGGATAAAATTAATCAGCCTGACTCTCATTAAATAAGATTACACTTGGCTGCTAATGAGAAGAACTGGTAAGGAATCAATTTTTTCTTTCCTTTTGGAAAAATAATTAGTAAATTACAAAATGTCTTTGTCTGTGGATAAGATTAATGCACCGATCTCTAGTCTCTTTCCGACCTTAACTCTCTCTTTTTTTTTTGTTTTGTTCGAAATTGTATTTTTATCTTTGGATAGGGACGTTAGAAAAGAATATGGGCATTAGTCTATAATACCCCCTCTGACAAAAAAAAAGATTCTACTTACTCTTTTTATTATTATAATTTTGAGTTTTATTAATTAAATCCTTCAACTAAAATTGAATTGTAAAATAAATTCTTAGCTAAAAATTGTACGAAGTAAATCCTTAATTTTAGTTCCGTTAACTTATGTTATTTTTTGTCTAAAACTCCGTCATAAAAAATGATATATATTAATGGTTTATATTTTTAAAAACATATTTGAGAGGTAATCTTACTATTCAAAATATAGTTGGGAGTTTTAAATTACTCTTTTTTTTTTTGTTTTGTTCGAAATTATACTTTTATCTTTGGATAGGGACGTTAGAAAAGAATACGGGCATTAATCTATATTATCCCCTCTGACAAAGAAAAAGATTCTACTTGCTCTTCTTCTTATTATTATTTTTTGATCAACTTACTTCTCTTTTTGTTATATTTTCACTATCCTCATTTAAACATTTTTTTGTCAACCTCATTTAAACATTTTCTCATTATAGCCTTGTCTTTCCTTTTCTATCTGATGAAATTCATTCAGAGTGAAATATAAATTTTGATACAAAAGCTGCCGGCATAAAAAAAAATCTCTAAAACAAAATCCCACATGAAGGCAGCAGCTAAAACCACACTAGAGTAACTTAGTGAAACATGGGATAAAAGTTAAGACCACAACTAAACCAAGGATCGAGAAAATATCCTTACTGTTCAAAGCCCACCACACGATAACCTCCACTTCTTACAACCGCACCACTACATACAGTTGCTGCTTACGCCCGCCAAACGATAACTTATTATGGATCCAAACCTAACCACTCTAGACAAGCAAATAGAACAAACGACCAAACCAACAGCACCATAAACTAAACTAAGCACACAAGACGTTGAAATCCAAAGGAAGAACCACAAACATGAGAGCTTTAGAACCGACAGAGAATAAATGGCTTCACGGGCGCCAGACTCAACCCACACGCCTTAGGCCACCGAAAAGACCATTACTCTACCTGATTCAAGCGAATCTCCAACCTGGATGAAGCCGCAAAAGATCTTAATCTCGAAATCTGCAGAGACCTCCGCACAAACCAACCACACGGACTGTCTTCACCTGCCTCACCACTGCTCTTTCCGAGCTATCACCAGTGGCGGACCCAAAAAAATTATTTGATGGAGGCACATAATTAATAAAATATTAAATTAATATAAAAAATAAAAAATTATATATATATATATATTATAATTTGTTAATAATAATTATGAATAACTATAGACTATAAAAACAAACAAAACACATTTATTTTTATTAATTATAATACATTTAACATTAATTAAAAATATATAGTAAAAATTCTATATGTAAACAACAATATGTCAATGCATAGATATATAACTCTTTTAGTCATCATACCTCAAAAAAAATCTATAATATTAAACTAAAATAAAGAATTGTTTATAAATATATTTTAACTAAAATTATTTATTTATTAACAATTATAAATGCCTATTATTAACACGATAAAATGTGTTTCAAAAAAAATTTAATCTAAACATGAAACATAATAGAAAGAACTATGAAAAAATAAAGAAAAGATATGATAACAAAAACAAAAGAGAATAATATCAAGAATAAAATAAAATGTAGAAAAATGCTAATATAATATAGATACAAAAAAATAAAAATAAGAAGTATACGTGTCGAATAACACATTTATTGTACATAAAAAAATATAAAATGGGGTTTCGAACTTAAAATGTTAGAATTAAATAAGAGAATTTTAAAGAATTGTTTTATCAAAGTTAAATGATAAATTTAATAACTAATCAAAATATATAGAATAGTAGGGGGCACGTGCCCCCGTACTCGTAACCATACGTCCGCCCCTGGCTATCACCCTAAGCAGACACAGATTCACAGCCAAACACAAACCATAACTAAAAGATCTACAAAAGGATAAGGAAACTAAGAAAATTTGACCGGCGGTGGCTCTAACGGAGCCATCACGCGCCGATCACTAGAATAGGGCTGGGACTTTTAACCGGATCCGAATACTCGAACCGGACTCGATATGAACTGGTTCAGTTTTGGTATATACGATTTTACCCAATGAATATTTATAAAAATATCCATTGCTATCGGATCGGGTTTGGGTTTTATCCAGAACCGAACAAGTATCTATTTTAAGTCGAATTCTAAGTAAAAATACATAGATACATAGAGTTGTATCTTCTGAATGTTAAACTCAGGTTGGAGTAGTGAAATATCATGTGCAATACCACTAGACTACTTCAATATTGTTGTAATGTAATACATCTTAATAATATATATATATATATATATATACAATTTATATTTATTTTTCTGTTAAAATAAAAAAAACAGAAAAAATATATATATATTTCGGTTCTAAAGTTGTATAATCGAACCGATCCGGAGCCGGTTAGAGGCGATCCGAAACCGAACCGTAAGTCGACCAAATACTTATTGGATACAGTTTTTAAATAATCGGTTTACCCTGAACTGAACGGATCCTATCCAGAACTGATCCGAATAACCGAAGTCCTAGCCCTACACTAGAATTTGAAGAGATGAGGCTGAGGGGAGAGGCGCAAGGTATGGGTGAACATAGATCGAATACTGCTATAATTTTGGTATTTTTTATTTGTTTTATATCTTACGGATATCTAATTTTCCGATTTTCTTTGTTTCGGAGAAATACAAATATTTGCGAATATTTACGGATATCTCATACACTTTGTTTAATACAAGTAAATCTAGAAAAAAAACATTTATGAATATTTACGGATATCTCATATAAATATTTATATAGATATTTGTTTTTTTTTTAAATATTTTTACATAATATTAAATCGAAAGTCAAAATTAGTAGAACTATATGTTTCATACTATTTTATAATCAAATAATTTTTTTTGATAAAACACATAATTTTAGAAATTTGTATTGTTATAAAATAAATATATTTCTTTCTTAATTTAATACTTTATATGTATTTATAAATAACAAAATTATATTTAAAATAATATTTATTTAAAAATTATATTTAATTGTAGATGTACATGTATTTGTATAAAAACTAGAGCGAACCGGATATCTGCTTAAAAAAAATTTAATATTTGTAATTTACTTTATTTTTAGTGAATATTACTTTTTAATATTTACTACATTTTAACTCGCACGTCCGTGCAGATATTTTTCTATTTTATAAATTCATCATATATTATTACAAATGTTATAAATATATAATTTCTATTTTAATGTTATATATTATGTAAATCTATAATATTATTTTTGTATTTCTTATTCAATATTTTTAATATATAGTGATTTTTGTAAAACATTTTACTTTGTTATTAAATTTTATTACTTACTAATATATTTTTGAGTTATGTACAATAAAATAACCATATGAAATTATCAAATAGAGAGTCTTTCATAATATGTTTTTTATTTAATTTATACATTTTACATATAATATATTTTAAATATTATTTATTTATATTATATAAATAAATATATTTAAGATCATTCTATTTATATGTTGTGTATAAGAAAATATACTTTAACATATATCATTTTAATATTTTTCAGGATTTATAAGTAAAAAAACTGTTTTGTTTAAATAATATAGACTTATGTTTTTAGTAAATTTTATACATAATAGTATCTATCATATTATTTTAGTAAATTTATTGATATTGGATATTGTTTTTGTATGTTATGATATTAACCTTTATTTTAAAAAAATTAAGAATTCAAAATATTAGATTGCTTTAATTTTTAAAACATATATAAATAGTTTTTTCGTGGTACATTTTAAAAATTTATTTTTTATCATCTATAGTTTTATATTTTGTAAAATTTTCAATATTATGATTTTGAGTTTAAATATTTATTTTCAAAATTTTATATTTTGTCAAGAAAACTTTGCAAAATTACACAACTATTTTTGAGTTTGAAACATTAAATGAATTTTGAAATTTTTTTGTGACTATATCTAATCTATTATTTTATAAATAAAATATTTGAATTTTTGGTACTATTTTAAAAAATTTCTCAATATATTTTTTTATAATTAAAATAAAAATAAATTTAAAAATATATTTGTCATTATGATTTTAAATAAATTACTAAAATCCATAGTCCTATAATAACAAATTTTTAAATAGTATATGAACTAAAGTTTATTATATACTATTATATTTTTGTATATAAACATTTTTTAAACAATATATTGTTGAGAGTTTCAAAATAAAAAAAAGTTGTAGATATATATATAAGTTTAACCTATGTTAATACATTTATTTTGTATAACAATATTATATAGTTTATGAATTTTAACCCATTTTAATAACGAGTGATAATTTATTTAATAAAAAATTATAAATTTTAAAATTGTTAAATTACCTATTTAATATAATTTTATCATATTTAATTCATGTATCACTACTATTTTTATATAATACATAATATATTTATAGAATTTATAGAAAACAATATAGAATTTTTATTTTCTTGTTTTATAAAAAAATATTAGTTAACATTAATTTATAATAATATTATATTACTAATTACGAAATTTATTCATATGTTATTTTCTAAAAAAACATTTAAATTTTTAAGTAAAATTTCGTTAGATTTTTTCTCAACAGATTTTGTTATAATTAAAAAATAAAATTTAAATTTATAGTTGATTTATTATTAATGTAAATAATTAAATATTTAATATTAAATAATTTTTTAACTGGTTCTGCTATGAATTGTTAGTAATAGATAAAAATATGACCCTAAATTAATAGATTAGATATATATTTTGTTATCTTTTAAAATATAAATAAATATTTAAAAGAGTTCTAACAAAATATTTATTTTTTAAATATACTTTGAAAATAATTATTTTAATTTTTAATTGTTAGTAAAATATAATTAAAATATTTTATATGTTTTAAAATTTTTGATTTAAAAACAAAACTGAATTAATGTTAATTTATAATTACATTTTAGAGATTAGTATAATTTATATTAATTAATTACAAAAAGAAAATTTAAAAAGATTCTAAAAAGATATTTTTATAATTTTTTTTAAAAAAATTGTTTAATTTTTATTGATTAAAATATTAAAAGATATTATAATTTAATAATGTATATTTTGATTAATTTTATAATAGATGGTTCAAATAAAAATATCACACATAAAAAATCATGGAACGCTAATTTAGTAGATTAGATTGGTTTAAAAATTTACAGATATTTAGATTTTTTGAGTTGTTGCAAAACAAATAACTATTCAAATCAAATATAAAGTATGAAATGCCTAGTTTTTTTTTTGGTCAAAAAAAGAAGAAGTATGAAATGCCTAGTCACAGCGCAAAGAGCGGCAGAGAAGATAAGATTTTTTTCCCCTGTTCGAGGATTCTGTCTCTTTTTGTTCTTTTCTTTTTTTTCTTTTTCTTTAATTTATCCTTTTATTCGATCACTCATTCGTCATGGGTCCACGTTTATTTAATTATTTTGTTCTTTTCCTTCTCTTAGCTTTTTCCTGTTTTATTTAAAACATTTTTTTCTTTTATAGTCGAGAGGATTCAATTTTACAAAATATTTAATATTAATTTTCATACTTATTTTAAATAATAATAAATTTCAAAAATATGTTAAATCCATTATTAAAATTTTAAATTAACTTTCTGTAATCATTTATAAGTGTTTGAAAATAATTTATACAACCATTTATAAGTTTATTAACTCAACATTATTTATTTATATTAAATCCACAACAATAATCATAAAATTTTAAACCCAAATATTAAAATAAATTTGATTAAATGTAACTTTAGAAAATGATAGTCAACTTAAAAGAATTTAAGCAATTTCCCATATAAAATAGCAAAGTAAACCAAAGTATTATTTAATTTTTAGGATAGCTTAAGCTAATCAACACTAGTAAATGAGAAATAATTGTAATTTGAAAAAAAGAATTGACTAGTATTTAAAAATATAATTTTTTTTTTGCAAAATCGCAAAACAAAAAGTCAAATGCAAAACTAATCCATAATTATTTTGAAATTTTCATTTGTTTTATTCACCTTAAAAGTTTGGATTTTCTTAAAAAATGTCATTATTTTTTAATATATATTTTTTTTTAAAATGAGAGTTTTACTTTATCATCTTTATCTTTTTTTTATTTACAAAATTGTGATCGTCATCAACACACCAACCATCGTAAACATTTCATTTCAAACTCTAAATGCACCTAAAAACCAACATCTTCATATTTTTATTTCTTACACACAAATCATATCCCTTTTATTTTCACTCTTGTTAATCCCAAAATCTCAACTTTTATTTCAAAATCTATAAGCTTATTAAAGTTATTAAAATTCAAGATTCTTGGTCAAGAACGAGTGGGTAACTTTCATTAAGGGTTATGTATGATTAGAGAAGGTAAATATAAACCCCACCGGATATAATAATTACTTTTGTATTTTTAGATCTTTTTCGCAAAGAATATTTCCACCGAAAAAACTTAATATAAATTTTCTAGTTAATGCATATGTTAGTTTTACAATAGAAATATTTCAACTTTTCTTTGTTAACAAAAACATAAGAGTTGACTAAATAAGAAAGTTATAGGTTCTAAATCATTTTACAATTTATATGTAGAAAACTAAGGGGGCTCATTAAATTGAGGATTTAAGAAAAGTCAAAATTAGAGTAAATCTAAGAAAATATGAGATTTAAGTAAATCTAAAAAAAAATTACAAGTTTTATGGGGTTTTGAAGAAATTTTAGAGTTTTGAAAAAATCTTTTAAATTTTAAATATTTTTAAAATTATTATAAATTGATATTATTATCGTTTTACAAAATATATATATATTTTTTAAAAAAAAAAAAATTTTCCATTTTTTTTATTGATTTCATTTCAAACGATTTGATTTTTTTAATGTGAAGGAAAATTTTCTATTTTTTAAAAAAGTTTCAAATACAATCATATGAGGTGATATTTCAATTCATTATTTTATACTATAAAGCGTCATTCAAACCCCATCAAATCTTATTTGGTGGATTTTGTTGACAAAATTCATATTTTCCAATAAGATAGAATTTTAGAGAACTTATATGAGTGACTAATCTAATAAGCTTGAATTTGACATAAATTTTAGAAATACTACATACAATAAGAAGATTTTTAAGAAAAAAAATGAAATCCTCTCAAATCTTAAATCCAATAAAACCTCCTAAATAAGAGAGTTATAAAAATAGATATATGATTTTACTTGCAAACAATTTGACTGATTTGATTATTTTTGGGTATATCGCATTAGATTTGTTCCTTCAAATTGAACTGTTTCCTGATTTTAAGTAGGCTAAAACCAGATTAAGTTTCTTAAATGCAATTATTATTCTCTATTGTCTTTGACTTTTAACATACTTTTAAAACATTACGAATAATTTGATATATGTTATATTGAAAAATAGATTATAAATTATTGTCGGTTTAAAATTGGATAAGTGAACATAACTGATAGTTTTTTTTGAAAGTTCATGCATATATACGAATATCAACAAAGCTACTAATATACTTTATAAATATATATTTTTCATATTCATTAAGTTTGAGTCGCTTGTAATATATGTGCATAAATTGAATGGAAAAAAATATAAATAATATATTGATGACGTAACTAGACCTCTCTTTTAAATAAAAAAAATTGGATCGAGTAAGTTAATCATGATTGAATATATTTATATTCATCTGAAAGGAACCACAACTATTCTTTAGTTTTCATTATGCTAGAAATGATTATTTTATTTCATTTAGT
The DNA here is from genome assembly GCA_905132885.1 of Moricandia moricandioides. Classification (NCBI taxonomy): domain Eukaryota; kingdom Viridiplantae; phylum Streptophyta; class Magnoliopsida; order Brassicales; family Brassicaceae; genus Moricandia; species Moricandia moricandioides. Next base: position 22,000 of record CAJHQQ010000605.1, read on the forward strand.
TTGGTACATATTTTTATATTTAAAAAAAAAATTTATATTTTTTATATAATTTTATTTTAAAAATATTTAAAAAGTTAAGTAATGACTGGTATGATATTTCATAACCATAATTTTTAAAATTTATACAGAAATGTAATAGTTTTAAATAACTAAATTATTAAAGTTAGTAAAAAATTATTTTCTTATAAATCTCAGTTCTTAGATATAATCTTCAGTTATTTAATATTTTCAATTAAGACATAATTTTTTATTCGAAAATATGATGTTAGATCATCAATTTATGCTAATAAAAGATTTTTATGTTTTGTTAATCGTTTGATCATAAATATATTAATAGTAAGAAAATTATTTTATTTTTTAAAAACAAATACTCCCTCTATTTTTAGTATAAGTCGTACTAGAAATTCATATAGGTTAAGAAAATAATTAATTTCTTATATTATCTAAACAAAAGTATCATTAATTATTTATGTAACCAAAATTAAACCAATAATGAAATATAATATATATTATTATTGGCCATATAAAATTAATTGTTACTAAATTTTACATAGAAACTTGAAAACATCATGTAATTTAGAACGAATTTTTAATATCCCCCCCCCCATTTTTAATATAATTCGTTTTAGAATTATGCACACATATTAGAAAATAATTAATTTTTATATTTTCTAAACAAAAATATCATTAATTATTTATTTAACCACAATTCCATAAAACATTACGAGAAATTGCTAAGAATAGCACAAGTTAAATACCACTTTGCAAAAATACCTTCAGTCAAAAATATAATAACATTTGAGTTTATACTTTAGTGATTATTGTTTTGGGTTTAGTGTTGAAGGGGTGAAGTTGAGTTTGTAAATGTTTTATAAATATTTAAAAAAAATAATTTAGTCTATTTTCATCATAATTTAAAGGTATTTTTGAAAATTTTCATTCATTAAAAGTAAATTTACAAAGTGGTAACAAACTTGTGGTAAAATTGCAATTTCTCCAACTATTAACTATTAATAAATTTTACATAGTAACTTGAAAACGTAATATAGTTCGGAACAATTTTAAGAAAAAGGAAACAAAATAAATGCAAGATGGCAATTATGTATAATGTTGAATTCAGTAAGGATAACTTTATAATTGACCACTGTAAAGATTAGTGTTAGCGCAACACATATGAAATTAACTTCTCAATTATAGATATTCAAACTAAATCAATGTTAAACATGTTATCAATCAAAGCCTTAAAGTATTGAGAAAATAGTTTTTATGAGCCAAAAAAACTATGAAGTTTTCTCATTAATATAATATTTTTAAAAATCACAATACTAACCTTAGAAAATAGAATTACTTATATATTTAAAAATATTAAAATAATTTAAATATTTCACTAATTAAGAAAATAAAAAATATATTCTCAAATCGATTAACTCTAATTATCTAATTTTTATTTTATTTTATTTTTGTTCAAAAATCGGATTTAAAGATAAGGAAACATAATATTTGCAAATATTTTCATAATTACTCTTTCTTTAATTTTTGCAACTGTTCATACTTATTCGTAGAATCTGAATTCTAATATAGGTAGAAGACAATTACAATGTTTGAAACTAAGTTCTATGACTAAGTAGATTATTGGTAGACTGCAGATTGTTAATTCTGCATACTTTAGAATGGTAGGTAAAACGTAGATTGAGGATTCAAAATTTATTTAGATTACTTTATTTTAGCAGATTACGTTTTCTAAAACAAATATGACACATACAAAAACGAGGATTTCGAATTCTACTGTGTAAAATACAACATCTGCTATCCGTAGAACGTAAATTTAATTTTTAATTTAATAATTTTTTCAACCCTAAAAAAATACCAATACATTGGTATAAGTATTTCTTCAATATTTTATATTTTTAGTTTTTTTTTTCTGGTTTGCAAAACAATTTATTTTGATTTATTTCAAAAAATAGAAAGGATATTAAATGCAAAAAGAGTACAAAATCGTTTTTATGCTAATGGGACAATCTAATGATTTTTTTGGCTCAAAAAAAACAATTTCTCCTATAGTATTTTGTCCAAGATTTATTTTCCTTTAAGCGTGTTTGCTTCCCTGTCTCCTCGATAAATATCTCTATTGTTTTTTCTTTCTAACTAACAAACCCTATTTTAGGGGTGTTATTGAATACTGTAATCTAATACACTCAATTATATTAACTTACTCTATTCTTTTTTTTGTGCACAAAATTACCCTATCATAACACCTCTTTAGTATACTCATTTTTACCAAGAAACAGAGAGATAGACTTTACAGGCGGGTGTATGCTCTTCTTTCATTATTATAATTTCTAAATTTGGGTTTTCTGTTGTGGCTACAAGTATCTATTCTTGATCATTTTCTCTATCTCTCTTTGCTTTTAACGCATTCTATTAGTTGTTTTCTTCTGTCTTTTTTTTTGGCTTTGATGTCATATTGTGGAGAGGTGGCCAAATAAACTGAATCCAAAAAATTGAACTAAAGCCGATAAGATAATTATGAATCTGAACCTGATATAAATAATGAATGAATCTTATTTTATGATATTTCAGGATATGTGTGTTATCCAAACCAAATGGATACACCAAAAACTCGAAAAAATCAAAATCCCAAAAAGTACTTGTACCCAACATGATCTTAATCCCTAATATGTATCTAAAATACACTAATATATAATTCAGTATCTAAAATAATTATTTCTTGCATTAATAATTAACTCAAATGCTTATTTTAATTTATATTTTTGTATTTGGTCAATATTGATGTTTTATGTTATACAATTGCATTTAAAATTCAATTATGAATAAAATTGCTTCTAAAGTTTAAACAATGTTGTTGTTTTTTAAAGTTGAAATAGTGTTTCTTAGGTTTATAGAATTGCTAGTTGTTAATTTTAATTTGTTTATGTTTCACTATGTATAATTTGTGTTCGTATATGGTTTTGATGATATGTTTGATGTTGTCACATATAATACAAGGAAGAGTTTCGTTTGGTTGGTAAATGAGTCTCCCAAAGTTATTTTGAAAAACAACAACATGATTCAAGGAAGTCACATACAAAATATTATTGAAAATAGTGTAAATATATTAAGTTTAATCAAGTATAAATCAATATTTTTGGAGCGATAAACGATTAATATCCAGAACTGGAACTATTTTGGATTCAACTGGATCTTGGACATGTAACTAAACCTCAAGTGAATCCGACTAAACCCGAACCAAATCCAACTCGAACTATTATAATATCCGAATGAGACTGAAATTCATGAATTCGAAAACCTAAAATCTGAATGTACCCGAACCAAAACCGATTGGAATCACTAATGCCAAGCCCTATTGTGGAATACTGAATGATTCACTATGTCAGGTCGTCTCACTATTTATATGGATCTTGTAAAAAAAATAGTTTTATGAGTACAAGTAAAACAGTTTTCCAAAATGGACCTTAAAATTTTCGGAAAAAAAAAATCTTTAGTTGCTATAACAAAAATTGTAAACTTTTTTGGAACCTAGTCCAGATGTTCTCTTGCACCTGCCTAGAGACATCACTGATTATGTCTAAGCATGTACAGTATATATACAGAGTAGAATAGAGTTTATACTATGATTAATTACAATAGTAAATTTAATCTATTCTATCATTATACTTTCAAAGCTGAGCAGATTATGGATATTAAAGCTAGAGATATTTACTTTGCCAAACACATGTCGAAGGTTTTGTAAACACAATGTGCATTAGCCTGATGAAAACACTAACCAAAGTGATATGCCTTTTACAATTATACTAGGTTAAAACCGGGGTCTTGCGTAGGAAACATTATGTATACAAATTATATTTACATATTATTATTTATTTTATATTTATTTATATATTATAAAATAATAAATATATTAAATAGTTGAGAAGTAATATCTATTATGTATATAATTAAATTGGAATAAGCACATAAATCAAAATAATACCTCTTGCTTATTTACAATATTCTTTTGGTAAATAAATCAATAATAATTTTATTTATTTTATAGCATATATATTTAAATTTAAATGATATTAGCATATATATATATAGTATATTATAATATGAATATTTATTAATTGAAGATTTCTACTCATATGATTTTATTGACATTTGTATATTTGCTATAACATAAAAAAATTAAACCATTAATCACAAAATTTTTAGTGTGAGATTTTTACTATTTTTAGTAATTTATAATTGTCTTATAAAAAATCAATGAAAATTTAAAAAATAAAATATTCAGGTCTCAATAGCTTCTCATTGAAAAATTCAAAATTAACATATTTATATACTTTTATATGATATATAGTTTAATTTAAACGGTGTTATATATATATATATAATATGAATATCTATTAAATGATAATTCATATACATATGATTTTATGATCATTGTATCTTTTATAACAAAAGAAGTAAAATCACTGTTTACAGAATTTTCATTGTAAGACTTTTAAAAGTTTTAGTAATTTATAGTCGTTTTAAAAAATATAAAACATAACATATTGAATTTTCATTGTAAGACTTTTAAAAGTTTTAGTAATTTATAGTCGTTTTAAAAAATATAAAACATAACATATAATAAAAAAATCTATTTTTATTACATTTTAATGTAAATTTTTAAGTTTTAATAATATAAATTAAACAAAATGATTAAGGATTATCAAATATGTATTATTCAAAATCATATATATATATATATATATATATATTAATTATATTTGGTAAATCTGTAGCTTTTATCTAAGAAAATAATAAAGAATATTCTTTTATGAATTATTAATCAATTGATACTTAATTTAATAAAAAATATTATATAGATTTATATAGACCAATCTATTATTCTAAGGATTTTGAGAATCATCATACTTATAACAAGTGACTACACTCAATGGTTATAATGTTCTTCAATTAATATATAAGGGATTAATATCAAACAAAAGCTCTCTTTCATTACAGTTGCCAATTGTTGTATAAATTACAAGCTTGTCTAAATCCAAAATTTTCTAGTAAACTTCACAAGCCAATAAGTCAATGATATAGACAAAAGGAATTCTATGGTTAGGGTTCTCAGGTGGAAGCAAACTACAAGATTGACTCGACGTGTTTAGACAATCATTAACCCCAGTTTTTTAACTAGGGTTCTTAGCTTCGACAAAAATTCGGTTCTTAACTTTTCTTAGTTTTTAACTAAGAAAAGTTAAGAACCAATTCTTAAATAAGAGTTCTAAAAGCCGGTTTTTACCGGAAAAGTGTAAAAAAAAAACAAAAGCAAAAAAAAAATTATGAACCCCAGTTAAGAAATTGGGAACCCCTTAATGACCTTCACCACCCTCCTCCTCGTCCAACAGATTTCTCTGCTCATCTCTTTGCTCCCCTTCATCTTTCTCCTTCCTGAGAATATCAACAAAAACGCTAAATCATAGTGATCTTGATGAAGCCATGAATGTATAACAGATAGTTAAAGAAAGAGTAGAAAAGAAAAGACAGTACATTGAGTATATGATCAGTCCAATAGCTGTAGTACCAAATGCCAAGTAGTATAGCCAACCAACCTGAAATGAACATACAAATGGTATCTCATCTTTTGGTTTCTAAAGACAGAAAATTTCTTGTATGTTTGAGTTATAGAGTGAAGCTAACATTCTCATGGTAAACGAAAATGCGGATCAAAACAGCCCACATGTCTGATGTGAATAACGAGAGGGTGAACATTGCTGAACCATTGCTCTGAGAAGAGCATATAATGGTTCAGAGGCATTGAAACATGGAAAGTGGAAACCGAGAGTAAAAACGGTTTTGATCATATTTTTTTTTTGAGTTTACCTTGAGTAAAACGGGAGTAATGAGTAGAAGAGAAACATCGTGACTGCAAACCTAAGAAAAGGAAAAGCCTGCAAGTGTAGAAAGTATAAAATTTTGTACTGATAAAAGAACAAAAAGACTTTGGTTTTGTAGATGTTGAAAGTGAAAGCGATCCAGCAAGAAACTTAAAGCTTCAGCTAACCAATCAATAGCTTTGAGGTCACCACGTTCAAATATGGCTCTATAGACACAAGTCAAGGAACTCCCTGGAGAATGTGCATATAAGTCTAAGAAACATGAAATAACAAAGTATGAAGGATACATCTGAATGGCACTAATAATGGCGCCGAAAAATTCCCATGAAGGTCATAAGCTCAACTGTGTTTGCATTCTTCACAAAGAACTTCTATAACAAAAGAAAGATTGAGACTTTGTTGTAGGTTATCCTTTTAAAGTATCTGACTTGCCACGCAAGCGAGTTGAAGAGACTTTGTTTAAAGTTGCTCCAGCTACGACAAGAAAATCTCCTGAAAGAAAGCCACCACCATAAGATGTTTAAATCAGAGTATCTTGGTGCAATGCTATAAGACTACAATGACAAAACCAAGGATACATATAACCACACCACTGATCTTCATCAAACTGTATATTGTTTTCAGGAAAACCCAAGTCAACACCAAAACGGCAAGGGATGGCCCAACAGTCCAGTAGCATCACACTCGTTATTGATGTGTACTGATTAGCCTTCACCACTGAACAAAAGAGAAACATAATACTTTCACTGCTTCACCACAGCAGCAACAAGAATTTGATGTATAGTAGTGATACCACTTGCCCTAAAAAAAGGGTAATACACACTCATTACTTCAATGAGAAGTTAACATAAACATAGAATGAAGCTAGAAACTTTAGCACTGACCTTTAATTGTTGGTCTTTGGAATAGCATGATACCTCCTCCATAAAGGATTGCTAGTAGCGTATAACTGAGGAACGATTGTGTTGTTTGAACATTAATTAATTCCTAAGAAGATTTCAAAACAGGTATGAAGGAAATCACTTCATCAAAATCTTTAAACTTATCATCTTGACACTTTTAATTTTAAACCCTAAATAATAATCACTAAAATATAAATTTAAATATTAATATATTTTTGATAATATGTATTTTTAAAAAGTGGTAATTAAATTAAGATATTCTTAGCAATTTCTTTAAAATAGCTAAAGTGAGCTGAAACAGCATGGAGAAGTGGAATAGAAGAATAGTGGAACAAGGGCGATTAAAACAGAACAGGTTAGGTCAAAAAACCTAAAAAGACTGTAATATGACCAGGTTAGGCCGAAAATCATGGTGTGTGTATTAAAGAAAGTGTTTATGAAGAAGATAAATACTTTTTAGACCATGGAAAAATTAATGTTGACAGAAAGCAAAAGCTACAGAAGAAGAAGAAGCGCGTTTGCGTCTCTGTCCTTTGCTCAAAAGCTTTTCTGTCCTTTCATTTCAGTTCAATTCCACACGTCTGTTTTCTCCTCTCTAACCGACCAAACAGAACAACAAAACAAAGCAGCAAAACAGAACAACGAAAAGAGAGGGAGATAGACTTTTACAGGTATATTTTCATTATATATAATCTCTAAATTTGGGTTTGTTTTGTTCTGTTTTGTTGTGACGACAAGGGTCTATTCTTGATCATTCTTCTCTGTGCTTTTATCTCTGTTTCTTTAAAATCTTTTCTTCTTCTTTTTCTTCTTCTGTGAAGTTCTTTGGGTGTGTCTTCTCATTGGTCCCCTTTCTTGTCTCTGTAGTAAATAGATTCGAGCCGTCTATAATAGTCATGGGTATGTATCACATGGATTCTGATTACCATCGCCGTGGTCTTGCTGTAAGTTCCATATCCAAAAAGCTTTCAACTTTATTCGTAATCTTGAAACTCACGTTTTAAGCAGCTCCAGGGTTTTTATAAAGGTCTCAACTTTTAGCGTGCCCATATTTAGAATCTCCATAACATAATAACATGTGAAGAAACGTCTGCCTCTTTGTGATAGTGAATGATGATGACATTTGCAGGTGGACGATCGTTCACCAGTCTACTTTGTTAGGCTTGATAATAAACCGAGAGCTGTGGACGATCTTTACATAGGCAAGAGAGAAAAGATGCGCAGGTGGTTGTGCTGCGCTTGCCACGTCGAAGAGCCTTACCATGCTTCTGAAAACGACTATCTGAGAAGCCCTAAGCACCGTATTGATTATGGTAACTGCTCTCAAAACAAACAAACAAACAAACTAGTTGTGATATTCATCTTCTTTGTGTGTTTGTTGTAATGAAGGGTACAATAGAAGAGCACCGGTTGCTTTGAAGCCTGCTGCTTTAAAAGAGCCACCAGCTATCGATGTCCCTGCATTGTCATTAGATGAGTTGAAAGAAAAGACAGATAACTTTGGATCAAAGTCTTTGATCGGTGAAGGATCTTACGGAAGAGCATACTACGCAACTTTGAAAGATGGGAAAGCTGTGGCGGTCAAGAAGCTTGACAATGCAGCTGAGCCTGAATCAAACGTTGAGTTCTTGACTCATGTCTCGAGGGTCTCGAAGCTGCAGCATGAGAACTTCGTTCAGCTCTTTGGTTACTGTGTTGAAGGGAATCTCCGTATTCTTGCTTATGAGTTTGCCGCAATGGGATCTTTACATGATATCTTACATGGGAGGAAAGGTGTTCAGGGAGCACAGCCAGGTCCAACTCTTGATTGGATCCAACGTGTTAGAATCGCTGTTGATGCGGCTAGAGGACTTGAGTATTTACATGAGAAAGCTCAACCTGTGGTGATACATAGAGATATTCGTTCTAGCAATGTGCTTCTCTTTGAAGATTTCAAAGCCAAGATTGCTGATTTTAATCTGTCAAATCAGTCTCCTGATATGGCTGCTCGTCTTCATTCCACTAGAGTCTTGGGAACCTTTGGTTACCATGCACCAGAGTAATAAAATGCTTCTGAAACAACAACAGTTTTTGAGGAAGTGAAGATTCTAATGTTTACAGTTTTTCTGTTGCAGGTATGCAATGACTGGTCAGCTGACACAGAAGAGTGATGTTTATAGTTTTGGTGTGGTGCTTTTGGAGCTCTTGACTGGTAGAAAACCTGTTGATCATACAATGCCTCGTGGCCAACAAAGTCTTGTCACTTGGGCCACTCCAAGGCTGAGTGAAGACAAAGTGAAGCAATGTGTTGATCCTAAACTCAAAGGAGACTATCCTCCTAAAGCAGTTGCAAAGGTATATAAAAGCTTTCATCTCTAAACCTGTGTAACCACTTTTGAAGCTAATCATGAAATGTTTTCTTGCGTCTCAGCTCGCTGCTGTTGCAGCGTTGTGTGTGCAGTACGAATCGGAGTTTAGGCCGAACATGAGCATTGTGGTAAAAGCTCTACAACCATTGTTGAGGTCAGCAACTGTTCCATCCCAGGGAATATGATTCTTCTATGTAAAAATGAGAGATTGGTTTCTGTTTTCATGTGTTGCCATATCATATAAATATCTCTTCAAAGTCTTTTTGTTATCTCCTCTTCTATGTTTATTAAGGTGATGAATGGTGATTTGCTGAGTCTTGACAATTGTTTGGTGGGGTTGCTCGATTTTTATAAAGTATTCTATATATTTGTGTTTCTTTTTCCTCCTAGTACTAACAGTCTTAAGAGCAGAAAAGTGACCTATAATTTCCGCAAAAACCAAAGAATACAAATGTTATGTATCCAAGATACATATACCACTTAACCAAGTTTGCTCAACCTATCTTAAAGACAATACATCTATAGACATGAGAGGTTCTTCCACGAACTTAAACCGACTCTTAAGAGAATTAAGAGTTGGGTCTCATCAAAATTTGCCTCACTGTATCCTGCCAGTATGCGACCCGGAACACATTGTTTGTGAGTTTAAAAATCCTGCAGCGACAAGGTACAAAAGTAGATGATGACTCTCCTTATTAATAACATTCAGGTTTCACTGTTTTAGTGGAGAGATTCACATTTTCTGCAACCTAGATTGGTTCTAGAGGTTTCTTTGGTAATAATCTATCTTAGATGAGGATGATTTTTGAGAGATTGAAAGGTAATATATGATGAAGTTGGGAGAGAACTTGTGACTTACCTTTTTAAGAAACTTTATCATCTGGGAAGAAGCGGCTTTCTGTCGTCTGATTCACCACGATGTGTAGCCTGAAGAGACGCAGTGACAAAGAAAATACTCATTAATCTCAGACTTAGGTTGGGACAAGTAGAAGAACTAGCTTTGCAAATTTATTATTCTTCACCTCTTCATTTGCTCCAGCGGCCATGTTGATGAATGAGTCATTAGCCCTGAAGGAAATAACAGGGAAGGGAAAGAAGTTAAATGGTGTTAGATATGGCGATGTCTGAACAAGATTTGTTGAAGAAGTATGTATCGATACTAACCTGTGTGTATCCTTTGCATTGCTTAATTCTAGGCTCCCGTTCTGTTGTTGCTCGTCTTTCACTTTGGCAAGGGGCGAAAAGAACTATACATAAATGAGACGATAAATAAACTCCACAGAAAAGAGCTTGTTAAATAAGATTGCTTCACCAAGGATGTGGTTCATATGGGGTTTTACCTGATGCATTGAAATGAAAACGATAGAGATTCCAAGAAGAAAATTCATTGTTATAACATGTCCAAAGAGTGCTGCAGATGCTATGCCGGTAAATATTGTGGCAACTGTGGATGAATATTTCTTCAAGATTGTATCTGAAAGCATCAAAGATATGTTAGAACAATCCTGCTATAAACCTTGACTATATATAACAAAAACCACATTCTCCAGATATAAACTCAAGCAAATAAAGACATAAACTAAATGGATCTAAAAAAACTTAGTCTAAGTAATTACCTGCATATTTGAAGAAAAAGGAGGATAGAATCCCTTGTGCTGCGTTGTTCATTATTAGAAACACGGTTGCCCTAGAATGTCCTTGTAGGATGTCAAAGCTGCCAGGACCTGTCAATGATAATTTTCTCAGCAATGCATCGTGAAGTTCTCAGGATTATCTAGTAGGATTTTCAAAAGCTATCATGGTGCTAAAAACGTATTATTTTCTTCCATGCCACTTCCAAAATAAATGCAAATACCTTTATATATAACAGTTGCTAGTATGCCAAGAAAGTTGAATATCGCACCATAGCCGTAAAGAAACAAGTTCTGCAACAGAAAATAATGTCCAATCAGAAGACAACTACAAAAAGACAAACGAAGAAGACGAGAACACAGATGTAGAAGACCATGATCCTAGAATTTGACACTACCACGAGCCTGAGCTATGTACCCTAACTCCTTAAGATGAGAAATTTTAGCCATAACAGAGCTTACTAGACCAGAAAACAGAAGAAAAAGTTCAACAACACAAGGGTTTTTGCTTCCAAAGTGCAACTAATTAAGGAAGACACATGAAAAATGGCTAATTCCATTCCACTGATAACACATCATGTTGACAAAAATTGTATCAGGACTATCTAACCTGAAGATAAATGCTTGTATCATACTGACTCTTCAGAGCATACTCGTTGAAGACAGATGCCATTGATGGGACAGTAACCTGCATGTGAATTTTAAAATTAGTCTCTAACATGGTTCTTGAACAAAAACTTTTACATGATGCATCAACGGCGAAGCATAAGAAAGAAGATTACGTGCATGGAACCCTCCACACCTTCAACGTCGATGAGCATATATAAGCAGAAGGAAAAAAAGGAAACTTACAAAGATAATGGTACAGATGTATGCACCCGTAGCAAGAGGAATGCCAATGGCAGTAGCACCTTCAGGAAGAGAACGCAGTTGATTCACACTAATTCCGATCAGCAACAGAGCAAGTGCCTCCCACTATAACAAAATTAAAGATAAGCAGGATTTGAGCAATATTGTTATGAAAACATACAAAATCCAAACGAGAATAAAAGGTAACTTTGAAGGGAAGGCTACACAAAAACTTCCACTACAATATTGTCTGATACTGAAAACCATATACATACAATAAATAAGATATAAGAATAATTGAACCTCACGGTCCTCACCTGAATGATGGAAAACCGCCGCTTCATTACCATCTTCAATAGAACAGCAATGACCAGAACCTTTAGATTGCTAAGCATCTTCACAGTAGCAGGGTTGAAATATAGCTGGCACATAAGAAAGTTTCAGTATTGTATGAAATAAAATACACGAAAGAATGAAAGATAGAACCAAATAGTACAAGCCTAGAAGGACATATAAATAAACCCTCTGCAATGCACAATGTAAGAATGATGTTACCAGCTAGCCGACTCAAATATATATCACCAAAAAACAACTTGTTATATAAGGCAGTGATTAGCAGGTCTCACGGAAGAAGAAGACAAGGACGAAAAGAGAGGTATATAAACTTCTTTCTTTTAAAATGGTAATCAGTCATTTGTTTAGGGTGCACTGAATTAATGTCTGACATAGGAAGTCACAAAGACACACAATCAAAAACTGAAATAATACAACATCACAGGACATGCCATTCTCATAAAGCCAAAACCTTAGATAGACCTCCGTACATTTCAGCAGCTTAAATAGACTTATGTATGCCAAAATGAAAAAGAACAAGTAGATGTACCTGCATTGTGAACTTCAGGTAGTTATTGATTGCATACAACAGGGCTGGAACAGCAAGAAGCACATTGTTTCGAGCTGCCTGCAAAATAGATATGTAAATGCGATTTACATTACAAACAGTCTACCAATTGAACTTACAAGTTTCAAGTTATTAGAATAATATCTTCTGGTCAGTAACATTCACATTCCAAAATCTAACAAACCCAATGAACTGTGTTAAAAAGGGTGATACGCAGATGAGATATGTGTATGGCATATGCCACACAATCAGGTAACGAAAGGTCAATAAGCTAACTAACTTCAAATTTGAAATATGCCCTACAAAAAAATCTAGTACATGTTCTTTATTTGATTAGACTCTCTTTAATTGACAAAGAAAAAGTACCTGGACAAATGTTGAAACAGATAGAAGTGGCTTCTCTCCAACTTTTTGGTGCTTGGCCTACAGTTTGAACACAAACAATTAATTAAGTATTAATAGATACATTCTCAGAAAAGATAGACAATTTGGAAATCAAGAAATCGTCTTTATGCACAGAACTGAGAGGGGTCTTTTTCACATTCAAAGTAGGTTAATCAACACCAGAACTCCAATAAATGAAAGCAAGAGAGCAAAGTTACACTACAAACATCGAGAAATAGCCAGAGTACATGATATTCTAGTACTTCATCTTCCAGTGCAGAAGAAACATCTAGCAAACTAGTTCTAAATACTAGAATGTACATGTTCAAGTCAGTTCAGAAACAAACCTGGATTAAAAGCATCACAAACGCAAAAATAACTTTCGCAATTTCCGTCAAGAAGTTGACACTAATAGGACTGAAGTTGAACTTCCCATCCACTTTAGACATGTACACCAAGACAGGCTGAAAAGTAAAAAAACAAAAAAAGTATGTAACTTTAAGAGATTCTGATATTGGAAAAATGTCATGGCAGCCTAGAATTGTAACACCAAGATGGTTTTTTCACCTGTAGACCAACAAGCATGCAATCACCAACTACCAAAAGGACAATTGAGGACGCGTTGCTTTGAGTCACCCTAATCTTATGATCATCATAAGCCCTCGAAATAGTTTTGCTACCGGAGAGACCAGCTTCGAACGACATACACTGCACTCAACCTTCCGTTCATCATTTGTCTGAACAACTTATAGACTGAGCCAACCTGTAAGAAACATGACAAATGTACCAACTTTAAGTGGGAAATTCGAGCATAGAGAGTTAAGTGACAATTCAACCAAACACCAATGTAAACCCACGATCAGATCTCCCTCAAAACCCAAACTTTGGGATCAAACCCACCATATGATCGACGAAACTAACCTCAATTGACCTAAAGGATCAGCTCAACGAAGCATCCCTTTCACACAGAACTCGATTCCAGAAGAGAGAGTAATCACTACATCCTTCTACTTCTTTCAGTCACATTTTTATTTATGTAGTTCCGTATTATAAATATATATCTCTTTAGAATATATATCCCTGATTAGCTTATTCGTAAACATATTTCAAACATATAACAAAATAAATCTTGAATATTTTTTCTTATTTATATAAAGGGTTTTTAAATATTAAACCTCCAACTATTTTTAAATCGGATGGAAAACCTCCAACTAAAATTTTATGTTTTTAAACTTTCAACTATTAAACTGTTAATGTCGTTAACCCTCCGTTAACAAAACCGTTTTATCTGAATGGAGATCCGTTAAATTGAAACGCGGCGTTTCATGAAATGCTTAAAATCAACGAATATCTTAGTGATTTAAACCATCAACTATTTTTAAATCAGATGGAAAACTTTCAACTTAAATTTTATGTTTTTTAACACTCAACTATTGAATCTTTAATACATTTAACCCTCCGTAAATAAAATTCGCTTTTCTGAATGAAAACCTGTTAAACTGGAACGCAACATTTCATTTAATTAATCACGAAAACAACAAGAGATGCTTAAACCCCTTTTTATCACTGGGCATGAACAATCACTATTATCCCCAAATAAAAAAAAAGATTCTTTTTCCTTTTCAAAAACCATAGAAACTGAAATAAGTTAAAAATCTCTATTGTTTCTAATACTAAATGTTTTTTTTTCATGTGCATTTATTTATGAAAAGAGAAAATTTGGAATGCTAAGTAACTTAGGTTGTTCATCTCTTCACACTCAAAATTTTACCTAAAATTTATCAAAAAGATGAACATGAAAGAAATAATGAGGATTAGAAACAACAGAATTTTTTTTACTTATCTCACATTCGATGGTTTTTGAAAAGGATAAAATATTTTTTTAATTTGGGGATGAATGGAGTATGTCTCTTTCCCATTGATAAATGATTTTTAAAAATTTCATGTTGTTTCTGTAATAAAGTGAAACAATGCGTCCTCCGTTTAAAAAATGTTTTTTACGTAAAGTTAAGACACTAAATGATTAATAGTTGAGGGTTTAAAAACATAAAATTTTAATTGAGGTTTTCCATCCGATATAAAAATAGTTGAGGGTTTAAATCACTAACATATTTGTAAGTATCGCATGTCGTTCAAGTTAACGGGCATCCGTTCAGATAAAACGGTTTTGTTAACGGAAGGTTAACGACATTAACGGTTTAATAGTTGAAAGTTTAAAAACATAAAATTTTAGTTGAAGGTTTTCCATCCGATTTAAAAATAGTTGGAGGTTTAAATCATTATAAACCCTAAATATATAAAAGGAAATAGAAACATTACTTTTAGAACTGATTTGCATGTATTAGTTTGCCGATATTCTAGTTTTAGTTGTAAATTTAATTTGTTTTTGTAATTATTTATTATTTAGGGGCCTATATTTCTTTTTTCGAATTAGACCCGAATATATCAGAATCGGCACTGCATGCCGTAACTCTTAACTCTTCCGGTTTGTTTTGTAATAACATGAACCTCTGAAATTGTTGTCGAGCCTCAAGTTAATGAATCTGATGCTAGTATATATATATGAGTGAAAGCAGAGCTTTTAGTCTTTTACACAAAACACATCTCATTTTTTCCTTCTGCATCACATCATCCAGGTGAAAAGAAAAAACAACAACAAAAACTTTAGATAGAACTCACACGTTCAACAAGTCACAGAAGATAAAGATAAAACTACTAAGAACCAAGGAGAACATATGATCAGACATCAAGCCTCCCGGTCGGAGACAGTGCGGTGCTCCGGTTTCTAGGAGACAAGTTAACATACTCCAAAGCCTGTGTTCTGAGCTGAACCGGATAATCAGCTGCACAACCTATTCTTGGACCAGCTCCGGTGGACCATTTCAGCATTAACTGATCACCCAACTGTAAAGACTTCGACTGCTTCTTGGAGTTGATCCTCTGTAACAATGCTTTCTGTGGAACATCAGCTTTTGGGCTCTCTAGCCCACCTGAGAGCGTTCTCTGGTAACTACTCCGTTTAGACTCCTCAAGTGTTCCGTTGCCATTTTCATCCGTTTCAGCCTCTGCATTGGGTGGCGTTGCCTCCTCTTTCTTCAAAGATTTGGTTCCATCTCCATTGGAATTAACGTAGTCATCGTAGTTGTCGGAATCTTCACTAGCTTTGTGCACCTACACAGACAAAATCAATTATGCTATTAGCTCTTCTCGAAACAATCATACTCTAGTAAATGATACTCCTTCCGTTCCAAAATAGTTGACATTTTAAGGTATTACACAACTATTAAGAAATTTGTCTTTTTATCTTAAAAAATATCATTAAAATATTAATTACACCAATAACAAAATAGACTACAATAAATCATTGGTTTTTGATAAAATTAAAAGTTACATTAAAATATGAAAACATTATCTATTTTGAAACATAAAAATCTTCTTTAAACATCATCTATTCTGAAACGGAGAGAATATCATTTAACCAAAGATTTGATTCGTCTAAGGTTGAGTAAAACAAGAGTACCTCAACACCGTCTAGATTCACTGCGTTCTCTCTGAGAAAAGAGAGAAATGTGTCCAGGCTATCATCTGATGGCCTGTAATGCCCACTGTATGCAGAGATTGACTGGAAAAAGATGCAAGAAAACAACAAATACGTAGCAATTAGAATAACATCACAAAGGCAGACATAACTTAAGTCCAGCCAGCCGATCCTGGGCATAGCCAAGTAAAAAATTAGTCTTGGACCCCCAATTTTTTTCGAGTTAATATATATGAACATAAGTCCCAAATTGTTTTAAAAAATTTACTGAATTGCTTAAGCCCCCAAAATGTCAAGCCGCCCCTCGAAGACTTAGTAAATTACCTTGAGAACTCCATTGTCAACAACCACCCTCCCTGCAGCTAGTGTTGCTCCTCCAGCCAAAAAGCTTGAGTGATGGAACCTTCCTTTCTTCTTCTGAAGTAATACATAAACCAAAAAAACCTTCTTCAATAACAATTATCAAGCTACAAGGATAAAGCAGGGTTACAAGAAAACCTACCAGACCGGCATAGAGTTTCTTGAAAGTACTCATAACAAAGATCCACTTTGTCCCCTCAGATCCGTGCATCGTGTGTAGAAACTTTCTGGTTAACCTATGAACAATCTTCCCCTCGATGACCTCATACTCATACTCTTCCCTCTCTTGCTGATTACCAGAAAAGATTCACATGAGAAACCCCTCAAAATAAGTTATAAAAGAAATTAACAAGAAAAATATGGGACATACAGGTCCAAGATATCTGATGCATTGCTGCTTAAGCTTCGACCTTGAACATTCTACAAGATCCAGATCTTTCCCTTCTCCAACGTCCAACCTACAAAAAACCCAATATCTTACAGAGTTTCAGATAAGATTTGTTACTAATCCAAATATTTCTTGAATTACAAGAAAACACTTAACAAAATGTATAATAAGGTTAAATTTACCAGTAGAAAAATGGCTGACCAGCATCAGCTTTACACCACTCTTCATAGTACACATGCAAGTTGTGTCCATACCGGTGCCTAGGATCAATCTGATTATAATAGTTTCATATATTTAGTCTTCTTGTTTAAAAAACAATTAATCTGAATATTAACATCATAAAAATAAATAAATAATTACAGCTTCAATCCAGTGCTGGAATGCCAATTTCTGAGCTTTGTCGACTATGGACAGACCCTTCCCCACCTAACCACAAGATTACAAAAAAACTTTAAACCAACTTGATTATTATTCTTACAATAATATTTGTCAGAAATTTTATCTTCACATACATCATATATACATCTTACCATAGTATCTATTTGAGAAATTTTATCTTGACATATATATATTATTTTTTTCTTTTTCTTACAATAATACTTATTTGACAAATTTCATCCTGACACACAAATATGTGTGTGTATATATATATATATATATTATTTTTTCTTACAGTAATATTTATTTGAGAAATTTCTTCGATACATTCATATATATATAAAACTAGAGAAGAATCTCAACACTGACATTTTCAGATAATTTTTCTAACAATATATTTATTTGCCAAATTCGACCAAAAATATATTTATTTGCCAATTTTTAATATTAATATTATTAGGACCAAAAGAAAAAGGCATACACCATACCTTAGAAGCATTCAAGCTCACACGGTTCCACCTTGAAACTGCAGTTTCAGGTCTCGAGTAATCAAAAAATGAGATCGTACTATGGTTTAATCTCGCATAATCCATAGCTTGCCACCTTTATTCAATCATTTAAATTAACGTTAAGCATTCAAATTAATTCCCCCCGCTCGCTAATTAAAACATTAATGAAGATTATTACCAGAGCTCTTCGGCGACAACCACTGAGTCAGCTAATCTCCGGCGCGTGCGGTAACTCCTGTAAACCTTTTGCACTTTCACCGCCGCCAAGCCCTGAGGCGAGTCGGGACACGCGCCTTCGAGCGCGTCTGTGAAGTTAGCGAAAGATTCTTCCCGACGGTCTACGGGAGAAATGAGGATCTCTCCGGCGGCGTGAGAGAACGGCGGAGACTGGAAATCGAAGTTGGAGACGACCTGCATCTTCTTTTATTCTGAGGACTAGGACTGGACAAAACTTAATTCGATCTTTAATGTCTGAACAAGAAACTGAACTCAGAGAAGATCCAAAGGGAAGACTTGTGTTTCTCTGATAGCTATCAGTGTTTTGTGTGTATTTATTTATATAAAAATATAAGTGGCTCGCCTCTAACCCCCGGTCCCCCAGGACCATTTCTTTTATCTTAAATTTTATTTTCTTTCTATATTCTAATTTTATTTTCTTTTTGTATCTCTTTTGTTAAAATATTTGTTTTCAATTTATTGTGGAAAATAGACCGGTAAGATTGTGAAACTTTTGTCACCGTTCACTGATATCACTGGTTTTGTAGTAATATTTCATTAAACCGTAATATTTATGCTATGTTTTAAGCCCTTGAAATTGTAGTTGTAGTGATTTTATTTTGTTTTGGGTTTGGGTGGTAAAAAGTAGTTTGTAGTAACGTTCTTGAGAACTTACATTCAAAAGTAGCTGTAGTAATTATAGCTGGGCATTCATTTTGGGCATTGGTTAGAAGTTTCATTTACTATCAGATTTATTTTCTGTTCGGATATGGTAGTTTAGAGTTCGGTTTGGTTCATATAGTAAAACTAAGAACCAAAACATACCGCAAAAATCAAGTTCTTATTTGATTCCAGTTTTGATTCAATTATTTTAGGTAGTTTGGGTAATTCAGGTTAAATACAAGTATTTTAGGTAAAATATCTAATAATTAGGATGATTCAAATAAAAATCTCGAGTATTTCAGATTATTTTAAATATTTCATATAAAAATATCTGGATATTTCAAGATATTTTTGAGTAGTTTGGATACTTTATAATAATTTAGTTTTCTTTAAATATTTTGAATACTTTCAATAAATTTTAAAAAAATATATTTATACTTTATTTCAATGTTCTAAAAATCGTGGCTAGACATCTTATAGAAGATTATTATTTAGGCGGTTGCCTCGACCGATTTTTTTGAACACCTAAACTGATTTTTAGAAAATCGGTTTTAAAAAAAAATCGTTTAGCTCATACTTAATTTGCCGATTAAACGGACGTCTCGGCATTGTCTAAACCAATTTTTAGAACATTGTTCCTTTATTTCATAAAGAATAGATTCAAGCTTTTTTTTTTTCTTTCAGAGAGTGTGAGTTTACATTTCCAGTGCAAATTTTCTTATTAAATCCCTTTTCAATGGTAAAAAAGTAGTTTGTAGTGATGTTCTTCCGAACCTACATTCAAAAGTAGCAGTAGTGATTAGAGTTGTGCATTTTGGATAACGTTTGGGTAATGTTTCGGTTCGAGTATTTCAGAAAATGGGTTATAAGATCAATTTACTATCAAATATATTTCCGGTTAAGTTTGGATAGTTCTGAGTTTGGTTTGGTTCAAATAAAATTAAGAATAAAAAAATACCAAAAAATAGTTATTTTTAATTCTAGTTTCGATTCAGTTATTTAAGGTAATTTAGATAATTCTGGTTAAATACGAGTATTTTGGAAAAAATATTGAATGATTAGGATAATTCAAATAAAAGTCTCGGATATTTCAGATTATGTTACATATTTTTGATAAAAATATTTGGATACTTTTGAGGAGTGCGAATACTTTATAATAATTTAGTTTTCTTCAAATACTTTTAGTATATATATATATATATATATATATATATAGCTATGTTATACTCCTTCTCTTTCATAAAGAATATAATTCTAGCTTTTTATTTTGTTTTAGAATATTGTCGGTCTACATTTTCAGTGCAAATTTTCATATTAGATATCTTTTTACCGTTTTAAATAACTAACATATGTTTAGTTAAATTTATTTTATTTAAATAATTATATTAAAAATAGTATATTAGTATATTTTATTGTTTTCTTAATCTATATGAAATGTATGTAAATGACACTTTTTAAAAACGCATGAATGTTTATATAATTAAAATTTTACATATTTAGATATTCATTCGGTTTTTAGTTGATTCAAATTCAGTTTAGTTATTTTTGGATAAAATATATAGGAATTATTTGAGTATTTGAAGGTTTCAGTGCGGTTCGAGTTTGGACATTTTGGTTCGGTTTTGGTTTGAGTACTGGTTCTAGTTTTTTACCCAAGCTTATGCCTAGTATTGATGTAGAAGAATACCCTAAGATAAAATAAATAAAAAATTGTCACCAAAATAAATTTAAAAAAAAAATGATCAAAATATATTTGTTAAATAGTGTCAATATATATTTATACCTAGCTGTCTCCATATAAATTTTGGAGGTGATGTCTAAAATTAAAAAATATTAAATTTTTTAAAATAAAAAAAATATTTTAATTATACTTTTTCTGACAAAAACTTTAAAAATGTAAATCTAATGGTATGATTTTTTTTTAAGAAGGTAGATAAAATAGTTATATGCGCAATAACTCGTAACACTATATGGAGACAGCTGGCAAATATTAAATGCACATGTCTAGCTGTCTGCCAGGAGGTTATTAAGGGAACAAATAACTAACTCGTGTAACTGTATCAATGAATCATTCCGTATTTTGTACTACAGTTATAATATTGCTTTAAGTGGACTCCTGAAATATATATGAATTGCATGTCATAAATGCAAAATACTAAAAAGATAGATCTATTAGTTGAATTCCTCCTCACATAAAAACATGGTCATCAAAAAATATTACTAATTTATACTAGTATATAAAATAGAATGTTTCATGTTAATGGTTCTTTTTGATAAAGGTTATTCAAATGGGATTGAAAACGATTTATTAATTGCAAATGGTCTTGGTAAAGAATCTAAGATTACATGATAAATTTTGCATCAGAAAAACATATTATTTACTTTCTATAGAGGTTATTTACTTTCTCATATTAAAAGATTATTCTTCTGCACTTTCAAGCATCCTCCAGTTTGATTATATATGTCTGCCTCCATTTTGTTCTTTTGTGTTCTCGTAAAATTCTAACGCCACCTAACAAAATAATTCTTACATTTTCTCTTCGGGGTTTATTCATGACTTCCTCATTTACACGGGTGAAGTAAACCTGTATACACAAAGTTCTAAAAATAGGTAGACCTCTGCCTAGGCGGCAATTCAATCTCATTCGAAACGATTTTTCTAAAATCTGATTTATAAGATTTAAATTTATTTAAATTATTCGAAATCGGTTTAAACCGGTTATAATCTATCTATATTAATCTAAATATACTAATTTAAGAAATAATATTAGTTTATATCCATAAATTTGTCTAATTTTTTTTTGTTTTACATATAATTTTGATAATTTATCACAATAATTTTATATTTTATTTAAAAATTAAAATATTTTATATAAATATCATATGAAATATAAAATAAATTAATAATTCGTTAACTCCTAAACGAGACCTATGCTCTAAATAATCTATCTAGTCGCTAGTCTTTTATATAGCGACTAATTATCGTCTAGCGATTTTTTGTTCAATATGTATATATAATCAATCATATTAAAATAAAGACACTCGCACGCGTGAAAATGAAAAATACATAACGTATTTAATTTTCTAGCAGTCAATATTAATGTTAACCATTCACCAACTGAGTCGTTCAAAAAAAAAAAACAATTTATTCAGTTGTCTTATCTCGAATCTCATTCATTATTTTCAAAGTACAAAAACTATCAGAGATTCAGATATTGTTAAAAAGATCATTTAGCTAAGTTATCTATATTATTATAATCTATATTATTATAATCTATATTATTAAAATTGAAGTACATTTTGGTACTGTTTAGAAACATGGATAACAGTATAATTAAAAATTGTTTGGACACAAGGATAACAATACAAGAAAATACTTCTTTTTATTTACAAATTTAGCATTTGCATTTACATAAATTAAGTACTTCACTTTTGTATATCTTTTTTTTATTTATAGATTTTGGCACTGCATTTAAATCTATATTATTAAAACTATATTATTAAAACTAAAGTACATTTTGGTACAGTGTGAAAACATGGATAACACTATGATTAAGAATTGTTTAGACACAGAGATAACATTATAAAAAGATACTTCTTTTTATTTTAATTTAGCATTTGCATTTACAATAAATTAATTACTTCATTTTTGTATATCTTTTTATTTACAGATATTGGCACTATGTTTAAAATAAATTTAAATTAAATAATTACAATTCTAAAATTTATCTAACTAAATCGATATTCATATATTGACCATTAATTTTTTTTAGCATGTTGTTTCATTGTAAAATAAAATTAATAAAAACAACATGTTAATATATGGATAGTACAATTACATCAAATTGCATCAAGTTATAAATTTTTAATATAATATTATGTACAAATAAAAAACTATTATCAAAAATCTATATTATAATATAATATATTATACTATATATGTAAATTTCAAAACATAATAACTATACATGAGATTTTTTATAAAACTAGCGGTTTATGAATTTACGTTCAACATAAGTTAAAACAAACACCTACGCGGGGGCGCGGATCAAATTCTAGTTATAAATTAATACGAAATATATTTATGCATGATATCTTCATGAACTTTTTTAATTTGTATTATAACTTATCGTGTATTATGTTTTGTTATTGTCTATATTTGAGTAACCATGTATGTCTAAATTTGTACCTGTATCTCATTCGTTACTTTCACAATTTATCTTTATTTTCAAAGTATAAAAAACTATCAGAACATTGTGAAAACGATCGTTTAGCTAAGTGGTTATAAATTAATACAAATATATTACGCATGAATTCATCATGATTTTTTAATTTATATGATAACTTATCTTATTTTATGTTTTATTTATGTTTAAATAAATTTGAGGAACCATGTATGTTTAAATGTATGCCCTAAAATATATGTGATTAAACAACCAAAATCTAAACAAATTTTGAGACATACATGGTATGTTGGATTTTTTTGAGAGGTTGGCAAAGTTGACTTTGATTTCATGGTAGTTTCTATTCATTCATTCATTCATTTAAAAGAAAAAGAATCCATTGACTAAAGCCACTCAAGGGAATTGAGTTTCCGTTTATAAGAAATTAGCTAAAATCGTTATTAAGAAGGAAAAATGTTAAATTTGGTTCGGTTTGAGTTGTTATATGCTTTTCGTACAGTCGCAATAACAAATATATGTAAGGTATGTATAGGTTTTGCATTGTGTTGCGATGATCGGCGTGTAGGAAGTAGGAACATATTTAGATAAGATTCCCGTCGTCGATCGGTTTATTATTTCAATTTTATTACAAAATTAATTACTTAAAAGTGTCGTAGTTTAGCCGTCGTTGTCCAATGTGAGGTAGTGGTACGTTGTATAGTCGGTAGAGTACCTTGTCCGAGTCGCTCTTTTAATATTATATTCTTCTTACAAAATCTGATATATCTGGATTTTAGTTAATGGGTTAGTTTGGTGTACGAATATTGTAACAAACCGGTATAACCATTAACATGTGATATATGATCCTCTGTATACATTAGATAGTTAGTCAAAAGAGAAGTATATAATAATGGACACGAAGCATGCATGGGCCTTTATTGTTACGTTCTTCTACTGCGTCAATTATAATATTAATTAATTATTGACGGATGTCGGGAAGAAGAAACGTAGAAATTACTCGGAAGCATGTGGTGCCTGCCTTCTACGTACGACCACAAATAACTCTCCCTCTGTTCATGTGTTTATGTGATTCACATTGTTTTACTCGTATACCCTGTAAGGCCAATTTCTTAAGCTCCTAATAATTAGGATCGAGTATTTTATCGGTTAAATTTGATTCGATTTTTTATTCATTTCAATTCAATTCGAAAAATCTCGATATCCGTAAGTTTTAGAAGCAAAACAAATAGCAAAAATCAATACCCGTTAAAAGCGAATCAAATTACAAATACTAAAATTTAGAGAAACATATCTGCTCCGACTTTATATACATATATATATATATACATCTATAACTAATTATAAAATTTAAAATATATAATATTCTATTATTATTATTATTTTAACATAAAAGTTTATTTATTTTATTTATAAAATTACTTATAAAATACTCCCTCCGTTTCTTAATAGATGGTGTTTTCTCTTAGTGCACAAAGATTAAGAAATTCACATTTATCTAGAAAATATTTTTAAAAATATAATTTTAAAATCATTCAACCAATTATAAAAAAGACTGTAAAATTTTATTGGTTGAACAATTTTCAATAAAGTTAAAGTTAACCTTAAAACTTTTAAAGTTACCTTAAAATCTCAAAACATCTAATATTTTGAAACAACATAAACCTCTCAAAACATCATCTAATTTGAAACGGATGGAGTATTAAATTAAGAAATGAATATAACATCTTTATAGAAAAAATACAATTTTTTTTATAAAAACAACAAAATTTCAATTAAAAAAAAATATGAAACATATAATTACATTGGTTTTTACCTTTTTCTATTATATTATGTAAAAAAAATTTAAAAAGGGTTTTCTAGATTTACTTGTCCTGAACAAAGTGGAGGAGATATCCATAAATATTCACAAATATATGTAAATTTTTTAGATAGTCGGAAAATTAAATATATGTATTTTTTATGATTCAAAGCAAATCAGATATCCGTGAAGTACGGAAAAATCACAAATACTAAAAAATACGGTATTATCCGCTTTGTGCTGAGCCTAGTAATAATGTTGTTGTATGGTGGTGTATTCCTTTTTCTGTGTGTTGTACCAGTGTTGAACCACTGTTGTCTTACTGCTTTGGATGTTTTCTTATGTCTTATCTCTTATGTGTTGAATTAATCAATTGTATTATTGCTTTGGATGGTGTTTTATTGCTTTGGATGTTGTCTTATGTCTTATGTATTGAACTTATTGTTGACATGAAGACATAAGTGGCTTGAACATATGTTGGTTGTCAGGAAGGAATAACAAGGTTGAGGCAATGAGTAACAAGAGAGAGAGGCAAATTCAAGTTAACTTAGGATGCAAGCTTGTCCGTACAACTTGACCTACAAGTCAGTCCGTATAGCTCGCCCTAAGAGTGTCTTGGAAGGCAAGAAAAGGAATGAGACGAATTTAAATATCTTCGTTGGTCTCCCTAACCTCTGGAATAAAATAAACAAGTGTAGACAACTTGCCAGAGCTGTTGGAGCTTTGTGACAAACCAAAGTCACATGATCTGCCAAGGAAGAAAGAAACAAAGAAGTTGTCCCTTTATGTCCAATTGAGTGTGCCCTGCATGTCCAGAGCATCTTCAGAAGGCCAGAGCATCTTCAGAAGCCCAATTGTTTATTCATTCTTTTATTGTCTGCCTTACTCTATTTAAAGTATCATATGTAACCTAAATCAAGCAAGGAAACATATTTTTCTTATCTCTCTCTCTGGTCACGAATTTCTCTCTCTCTCTCTCTCCATTGTTCTTCATTGTTCTTCATGGTTCTTCACAATACTTAGCTCAAATCTTCTTAAACTTTCATGGTATCAGAGCAACAAAGCTTCTGAACCTATTTACTTCCGCAAACAAAGCTTACTCTGTCCTTGTTGCTTCATTTTCTTCAAGATTCACTCTCTGGTTCTTCTACTTTTGGCAAGTGAAAGATGGAGAGCAACAAGTCTTTTCACATACTTGTGACCTTAAAGGGGATTAACTATCTTCTATGGTCCAGACTAGTGAAAACAGCCCTTGGAGAAAGAGGATTATGGAGTCATGTTACCAATGAAGCAGCTCCAAAGCAGATCCTCCAAGGAGAAGATGGAAAAGAGCTGGTGGTGGTTGATGAAGACAAATGGTCTCAAGAAGATCAGATGGTGCTCTCTCTCCTCCACAGCTCTCTTGAACCAGCTATCTTGGAGTCTTACTCATACTGTGAGACTACCAAAGAAGTATGGGACACTCTCTACAAGGTGTTTGGAAATGCTTCCAACCTTACTAGAGTATTTGAAGTGAAAAGAGCCATTAATGCTCTCAGCCAAGGAGATATTGAGTTCTAAACTCACTTTGGGAAGTTTAGATCTCTTTGGGCAGAGCTGGAGCTTCTAAGACCACACATTGTGGATCTCTCAACTCTGAATGCAAGGCGTGAAGAGGACAAAGTATTTGGGTTGCTGCTGACTCTCAATTCATCCTACAACAACCTAATCAAGCATATCCTGAGAGCTGATAAACTCCCCTCTCTAAATGATGTATGTGCGTAAATCCAAAAGGAAGAAGGCTCAGTGGGTCTGTTTGGGAGCAAAGGAGAACCTGTCATGGTTAATCAAGCTGAAGCAGCAGTGGCAAACAAGAGTGTGTACAAGCAAGAGGATAAGAGGTCTTTGATTTGTGACCACTGCAAGAAGAAAGGTCATCTCAAGGACAAGTGCTGGATACTGAATCCTCATCTAAAGCCAAACAAATTCAAGGAGAACCGTACTCAGTACATGGATGCAAGGGCTAACTTCTCCACTAATGGTGCTGAACCAGCGATCCCAAACAATGGTGTGGGAAGTGCTATGGCCTCTACTTCAGTGTACTCAACTGCAAGAACCAACCAGGATGGGACTATCAAGAGATCTGATCTAGATGCTCTCATCAAGGCCTTGAAAGAATCTGGTATCCCTAAAACTCTTGGCTTCTCTCTTAATGCATCTCACACTAATTATAGTACAATGAATGATTTAAAACCTGGTAGACCATTGGTAATAGACTCTGGTGCCTCACATCATATGATTAGTGATTTCCACTTGATTAGAAATGTGAAACCAGCCTTAGTAAATGTGATGATAGCAAATGGTGATAAAGTCCCAATAAGAGGAATAAGTGATTTGAATCTGTTTGAGTATCTAAGGCTTTCTATATGCCAACCTTTGCATCAAACTTGGTTTCTGTTAAAAAGGCCACAAACGATTTAAACTGCCATATTACATTCACTCCTAATGAAGTTTACTTTCAGGATATTGAGTCTAGTAAGTTGCTTGGCAAAGGTGTGACCAAGGGAGACTTGTACTTGCTTGAGGACACAAGACCAGCTGTTGAATTATCTTCTGCTTTTAATGTTATTTCTGAATTCCCTAAAGATGTATTGTGGCATGCTAGATTAGGACATCCTCATTCTAGAGCCTTAAACATCTTGTTGCCTAGTATTTCGTTTAAAAGTGATTGTGAGGCTTGTATTCTAGGAAAACATTGTAGAAGTGTGTTTCCTAAATCAAAAACTATCTATGATCACTGCTTTGATTTAATACATTCTGATGTGTGGACTGCCCCATGTGCATCTAGAGAACAACATAGATACTTTGTGACATGTATAGATGAGAAATCGAAGTAACATGGATTACCTTGTTGCAATCAAAAGATAGGGTGCTAGAAGCATTTAAAAATTTTCAGAACTATATCACTAACCATTTCAATGTTAAGATAAAGATTCTTAGATCAGATAATGGTGGTGAATACACTAGCACAACCTTCAAAAAACATCTTACCACACATGGAATCATACACCAAACCAGCTGCCCTTACACACCTCAGCAAAATGGCGTGGCAGAAAGGAGGAATAGACACTTGATGGAAGTAGCCAGGAGCATAATGTTTCACACAAATGTACCTAAAAAGTTTTGGGGAGATGCAGTTGTTAAAGCCACCTACCTGATCAACCACACACCCACCAAAATACTCCTTGATCCTACTCCTTATGAGGTACTCAACCAAACTAAGCCATCTATAAACCATTTGTGTGTGTTTAGGTGTGTGTGTTTTGTCTTGATTCCAGGAGAGCTACGCAACAAGCTAGAGGCTAGAAGCACAAAGGCAATGTTTATTGGATACTCCACGCATCAGAAAGGCTACA
The DNA here is from genome assembly GCA_905132885.1 of Moricandia moricandioides. NCBI lineage: Eukaryota > Viridiplantae > Streptophyta > Magnoliopsida > Brassicales > Brassicaceae > Moricandia > Moricandia moricandioides. The sequence goes on from CAJHQQ010000605.1 coordinate 50,332, forward strand.
AGTGTTATGTTCCAGAAACAAGGAGAGTTCTGGTATCCAAAGATGTTAAGTTCATGGAATCAAGAGGTTATTATGATGAGAAGAGTTGGGAAGAGCTTAAGGATCTATCTCAATCTGCCTCTAATAGAGCTAACAATCTGAGAGTTATTATGGAAAGGCTAGGCATCAGTATACCAAGAATTCCTGAATCAGCCAAGGAGGATCCCACCCATACTGTTCCAGAGGCTGAGAAAGACATTCGAGTCACTCATCCTGATCATGAGGGGGGCAATAAAAGTGGTGATCAATCTAAAGCTCAAGCTCAACCTGAGGAGAACTCAGTAGCTCATGATCAAGATGGAGTGCCATCTGATGAAGGTCTATTTGATTTAGAAACTGAGACTCAAGTGGGAGAGCCTAGTGAAAAAAATGATCCAGAACCTGATCAAATACAACCATTGAGAAGAAGTACAATGATCAGGAAGCCGGCCTCAAACTGGATTAACACAAGGGTTTACTTCAATGCTGAAGTTGTGGCTCATCCAATAAGTGCAGTATGCTCTCTTGCTCAATATCCAGAAGAACATCAAGTCTTCATTGGGGAATTGGATACTGAGTACATTCCAAAAACATATGAAGAAGCTATGCAACATGAGGAGTGGCGACAGTCTGTTGGTGATGAGATTGGTGCCATGATCAAGAATGATACATGGTTTGAAACTGAACTCCCCAAGGGTAAAAAGGCAGTGACAAGTCGCATACTGTATACAATCAAGTATCTTGCTAATGGAAAACCAGAGAGGAAGAAGACAAGACTTGTGGCAAGAGGTTACACTCAAGTATATGGGGAAGATTACTTGGATACCTTTGCACCAGTGGCCAAGTTGCACACCATAAGGATTCTTCTATCTCTTGTTGTCAACCTTGAGTGGGATATATGGCAGATGGATGTAAAGAATGCATTCCTCCAAAGAGAATTTGAAGATGAAGTCTACATGAGGCCACCTCCTGGTTTAGAGAACATGGTCAAACCAGGGAATGTTTTGAGGCTGAAGAAGGTAATATATGGCTTGAAACAATCTCCTAGAGCCTGGTACCATAAGCTGAGTGCAACTCTTAATGGAAGAGGATTTGTAAAATCAGAGGCAAATCACTCCCTATTTACTCTAACTAGCCAACAAGGTATTGTGGTGATCTTGGTGTATTTAGATGATATCATTATCACTGGTAGCAACAAGGAAAGTATATTCTCAACCAAAACTTTTCTCAAAACTGCATTTGTTATAAAGGATTTGGGAGAGTTAAAGTACTTCTTAGGGATTGAAATGTGCCGCTCTAAAGAGGGGCTTTTCTTATCCCAAAGGAAGTACACACTTGACATTTTAAATGAGGCAGGAAACCTTGGTGGTAGACAGGCCAAGACACCATTAGAGGAAGGCTACAAGGTACTACGAGAGGGGGAGTTTGATGCCACTCCATTTGAGGATGTCAAGAAGTATAGAAGAATGTTGGAAAACTCATATATCTGACCATAACTCGACCTGATGTATGCTTTGCTGTGAACCAAGTCAGTCAGCATATGCAAACACCCACAATTCTATCATTGGCACATGGTGGAGAGGATCTTGAGATAATTGAGAGAAGCTCCTGGTCAAGGCATATGGATGGCTAGAAATGGAAGCACTGAAGTGGTGGGATATTGTGATGCAGATTGGACTGGAGACAGAACTAATAGGAGATCAACCACTGGATATTGTACCTTCATTGGAGGCAATCTAGTCACATGGAAGACCAAGAAACAGAAGGTGGTGTCATGCTCAAGTGCTGAGGCAGAATATAGGGCGATGAGAAAGCTAACAAGTGAGCTTATATGGATCAAAGGACTACTCAAAGACTTGGAAATAGAAATCAACACCAATGACAATGCATTGTGACAATCAGGCGGCTATACACATTGTATCAAATTCAGTCTTCCATGAGAGGACAAAACACATAGAAGTAGACTGCCACAAGGTGAGACAAGCAGTAGAGCAGCAAGTGATTCTTCCATGCTACACAAGAAGTGAAGATCAATTGGCTGACATATTCACTAAGGCAGCAAGCAGCAAGGTTTGTGAGTCCATTCATCCTAAGCTTGGACTCATAGACATCTCATGTCACTGATCCTCTTACCATGAAGTGTTCTAATCTTTTTCCTTTGTTGGGTTTTATCCCAAGTGGTTTTCCCAAGTAAAGGTTTTAATGAGAGAATGCTTCATGGAATCCAAGCTTGACTAGTCCCTATGGTCAAGCTTGAGGGGGAGTGTTGACATGAAGACATAAGTGGCTTGAAGATATGTTGGTTGTCAGGAAGGAATAACAAGGTTGAGGCAATGAGGAACAAGAGAGAGAGGCAAATTCAAGTTAACTTAGGATGCAAGCTTGTCCGTACAACTTGACCTACAAGTCAGTCCGTATAGCTCGCCCTAAGAGTGTCTTGGAAGGCAAGAAAAGGAATGAGACGAATTTAAATATCTTCGTTGGTCTCCCTAACCTCTGGAATAAAATAAACAAGTGTAGACAACTTGCCAGAGCTGTTGGAGCTTTGTGACAAACCAAAGTCACATGATCTGCCAAGGAAGAAAGAAACAAAGAAGTTGTCCCTTTATGTCCAATTGAGTGTGCCCTGCATGTCCAGAGCATCTTCAGAAGGCCAGAGCATCTACAGAAGGCCAGAGCATCTTCAGAAGCCCAATTGTTTATTCATTCTTTTATTGTTTACCTTACTCTATTTAAAGTATCCTATGTAACCTAAATCAAGCAAGGAAACATATTTTCCTCATCTATCTCTTTGTGGTCACGAATTTCTCTCTCTCTCTCTCTCTCTCCATTGTTCTTCATTGTTCTTCATGGTTCTTCACAATACTTAGCTCAAATCTTCTTAAACTTTCACTTATCAGTTGTATTGTCGCTTTGAATGTTGTCTTATTTGATGAACTTTTGTTAAAATCGTAGGTCTTAATTTTTCTATTACTTTGAGTTCTAATGTTACTTTCTGTCATGCATACCAACGTGTTAGTCTTCTTGAACAGAAAGTGGACTTCTTTTTAAGTCTCTTATAGAGGAAGACTAATATGTAAATCTTTGGATTGTATTGAAGTTGTAATTTTGGTCGAATATGAGTTAAAATCTCTGAAAGAAGAGTACTATATTGATACAAAGGATGATATTTTGATAGATAGTCGAGTACCAGACGTCTATAAAAGTCTTATGTAAAAGATGACTAATATTTAAGTCTGCTGCAAGCAAATTACATAAGTTTGTTACAACCATATGTCTGGTACAACCGTCTCTTACTCATAGTTCTTGAGCTCCTCCCTATAAATTCAAACATCAGTGTACTACAAATTCAAAACATCAGTTTACATGAGAAGTCTACAAATTCAAAATATGAGTCTACAAATTCAAAATATCAGTCTACAAATTCAAAACATCAGTCTACAAATTCAAAACTTCAGTCTACAAATTCAAAACTTCAGTCTACACTTCAAAATGAAGTAGACTGACTGGAAGCAGAGAAATGGATTAAAGAGGATGCACTGCTAGTTAGATAAATGGATCTAAGACGGGCCGACTCAGATCTGAATCAAAAGAAGCTAAAAGGTTAGTAAACAAGGTTGAGCTTGTTAGGTTATTAGTTAAACGAGAGATAGAGATGACAGAGAGACATACGTCGGAAAGATGAAGCACAGTCCCTTGCCGGCTAGGACAGAGAGATGAAGTAGAAGCCATGATACTGACCGGAAGCAGAGCGATGAATCGGACAGAGACGGAGCGGATGGGAAACTGCGTGGATCGAGTTCGCCGGAAATCTCGCTGGATATCTCGCTGGAAATCGCCTAGAGAGAGATACGGCGAAGATTAGTTTTTTTTATCCGAAAAGCTTGAGAAATCGTATTTATATACTGGGTAACTTTTTTGGTTAGGTTAAAGAAGGTTTGGTTTAATTCGATTAGGTTAAAATTATTTAGGTTAAATCTGGTTAGGTTAAATTGTGTATAGACTTCTTAGAAAGTCTACAACGATTTTATCTTTTTCCCTTTATTTTTTACAAAATTTAATATATAATTTATTAAATATGTTTAATTATTTTTATTTTATTTTTTTAGTCATAATATGATTTATTTTTTTTATTATAAATATTTAAATTTAATTTAAATTTTATGAGTTTTTTCTAAACACCAATACAAATAGACTGAAAAAAAGATCTACATATATGTAGACTTTATAATTTGTCTACGAACCCTTAAACCACAAATATCAAACCCTAAATATTTTGTTTGATTATCAAATTATATTGGTTAAATCCGGTTAGGTTAAATTGTGTGTAGACTTCTTAGAAAGTCTACAACGATTTTTATCTTTTTCCCTTTATTTTTTTACAAAATTTAATATATAATTTACTAAATATGTTTAATTGTTTTATTTTTAATTTTTTAGTCATAATATATGATTTTTTTATAAATATTTAAATTTTAGGAGTTTTTTCTAAACACCAATACAAATAGACTAAAACAAAGGTCTACATGTATGTAGACTTTTTAATATGTCTATGAACCTCTAAACCAAAAATCTCAAACTCTAAATGTTGTGTTTGATCATCAAACAGTTTAAATTATTGTTTCAAATATAAAATTATACAAAATGTAAACCACTAAACATTAATAAGCAGATTTTAAGACAATAAAACCCAAAAATCAAAATCTAAATTCTAACCCTATGAAATCTACTACCAAAAGGCATAACATGTTACAACCTATTGTTTATAGCCCTTGAACATTGTTTAAGACAACCAAATTAGTATATGTTCCTTCAAAATATTTAATTATATAAAATTTTAATTTTTTTACTTCATATTATCCATTATATTAATGATTAGTTAAAATTATTACAATAATTATTTTTATACATTTTTAAAATTAAATTATTAGATAAAATTATGGTATAGACTACGTAACAAATCTACCGAATGAATAGAATTCGTACGAGGTCTACATCTATGTAGACTTCTTTCTGTTACGTGTAAACTAACAAATGATAGAAACGTAAAATATACTTCTGTTTTTTTAATCATAAGGGTTAAATAATAATTTTATCACCCTTGTTGATTGGTTTTACATTTGACTGAAAATGGGGTACACTTATAGGTTTGACTTGAAATTTTAAATTGTTTTTAGCAATTCTCCCTAAAATTAATCTAGTGAATAAACGGAATCACGATCAATTCATAAACTTTGAACCACAAACGTTTAACCATGTGATGGTGTTTTAGCGACATGCGAGCTTTGGTTGCTAAGTAATATAGATTCGAATGCACCTTAATACACTCTATCATGTAATTATGCGGCCACACAAATATAAGCTCATTGTTTATAACTCATTTGAATACTCCAAAAAATGTTTCATTTGTAGACTGTACTTTTCCTTGAAGATTAATTTGAATTTTTCTATAGGTCCGAGATACCATAAGATTGATAAAAAAATAATTCATAAACTTTATAATCGGTCAAATATGATGCATCACATATTTTCCACTATCTTTGATTGCCAATCATAACCAAAATGTTGACAAATCATATAGAGTGGAATACTATTGAGTTGTTTTTGGCTAGAAAGTTAATATTAAATGAAATATATAACTTACAAAAATGAAAACCTATAGAAATGCTTCCAAAGCAAACTAAAAAATAAAAGATCGAAAGCATTACAAATTTGAAATGTCGCTAAACTAGATTAGCCACAGCCCCAACAGATTGGAGTTGTTTTATAGTATAAGCTCAATATATATATAGTAATCCATTTATAACACATAAATACATAATATATTAAACTCTATAACATTATTTGAAAAATCAGTTTCATAAGTGATACGCTCACGTGGTTTATTACATTGATATTCTTAATGAATTGAGTTTATTATATAATTTTTCTTATTAATATTTTTGATTATTTTTAATACATTCCCCTTATAAATTCTTTTTTTATCAAAAAGGAATTTCATCTAAAAAGACAATATCTATAAATATTTTCATTTTAATTTGTGAGTATTAATGAAACCATATTTAAAAAAAAATTGTATAAAAAAGGAAATATTTTACTATTAAAATAAAAAAGTTTAATATATTTCAAAAATGTAATTTAATAAAACGAATTTTCCTTTAACATAAACTCCAATTCTGTAAACTTTTTCATTATATTTTAAAATATCTTAGGATATTAAAAATCAAATATATTATTTCGTAATAAAAAGAAAACTACGTTACTAGACCTTTTGATAGTTATACAATTTTATTTGTACAAAAAAATATCCGCAAAATTTTAGGTATTTTTTTAAATTATAAATTTTTAAACCTAATACTATTTAAATTCCTAATAAATCATAAACAAAAAAATTATTCCCATAAATCTAAACTATTAAACAATCAACATAAATATAAAATAATAGTAAATCATTCATCGTTCACAAAACATCTTTCTTATTCATAAAAGAACTATGTCTTTCTTTTGTAGGAAAACAACTCCCATGACTTTTGTCAAAAATCTTCGTTCTTCTTTAGATATATGCATGATTAAAATAAACATTATGAGGTTTTTTTTTAAAAAAATATTGAAAATGATGTTTCATTGAGACTGTTTTGATTAATGATGATGATTTTTAAAACTCATATTTTTCAACTTCTACTAATCTTACAAATAAAAATCAAAATTGAAGAAGAGGAATTGTATTCATACAACAACTAAAGGTTATGATTTGGTTAAGAAGTTGAGAAAAAATTGGTTAAAATTTGAATCCAAAATAATTAATACATTTAAGGTCAAATTTTATACTGGTAATTATAGAATTTTAGAAATAGATATTTTGGCAAAGTTGATCTATTGGGCAAAAATCATAGAACCATAACTAAATAATTTATAAATAAAATTTTAAATAATAAAACATGAAAATACACAAACAAATACAACTAAAACTAATAAAAATTATTACATTTTGGTTTCAAAAAAAGTTTTATGCCTGCGTACAGACGCGAGTGAGTCACCTAGTAATATAAATATATGAAAATAATATCAAATAATTTTCTCATGCTACTGTATAAAAAATCTTTGTTTTTTGTTTAAAAGATCATTATTCCATATTTCTTAATATTGCTAGATATGACTAATGAAAAAAAATTACAAGTGTCAAAAACAAGGGAAAATTGTTTTTTATACATTGTCCCATTAGGATAAAATCAATTTTGTACCATTTTTCCTTTAATGTCTTTTCTAACTTTTGAAATAAATCAAAATAACTAGTTTTGAAAACCAAAAAATTATGAAAAATAGGAACAATTGAAGAAATATTTATACCAATGCAGTGATATTTTGGGGGGTTCTAAAACTTGTTAAATAAAATTTCAGATTTTGTTCTACGGACTGTAAAATTTAGGTTCTACAAAAACTGAATTGGTGGAAATTGAAAGCCATGTTTTATTAAAAAATCTACTTTGCTTAGAATAAGTAATCTACGTAAAAAAGTTATCTAAATATATTTATAATCCACATTCTACGATTAACGTATTGCTCTAAAATATGTAGAATAAGCAATCAATGATTGTCTCAAAATCTAATATTTGTAGAAATATAGTTCAAGCATTTTAACTTTATTCCACATATAGTAGAATACATATACGGATAAATATGAACTGTTCAAAAAATATGGAAAGTACAGTTATGAAAATATTTTGTTTCCATATTTGAGAAAAAAAATTGCACAAAAAATAATTTTATTTAGAAATATTTTGTTTTCATATTAGGTTTAGATAATTTGGGGATTTTCCCCTTTTCTATTTAATTTTCATTTTTAAAACATATATAATTGGTTTTAAAATTTTAATTAAGTTAATCTAAGAGTATAATGGGCAAATCGGAGGGCTTTAACCTAATGGGACTACTGCACATTGGTTTTATCCTAATGAGACAATGTATGTGTGTTTTTTGACCGAAAATAACAATTTTCCCTAAAAACAATACAACATTTTATTAGTTGAATTCTTTTTTTGATCAAGCATTACTAACTACATTAAAGAGACAGAGAATCTTGACAGTGGCAGTAGCAAAGTCCAACAAAACAGAATTTGCAATGGCGTCAGCAGCACCATTTGCCTCGACGAGAAAGATAAATAAAACAAAGATGAAGATAGAAGATCTGTTGGGTAATTCCAAACTTGTGGAAACTTAAAATATTATTAGATGTTTAATATGTTAAGAGATAAACACAAAAAGTAAATCTAGAATAGGAAAAGGAAGTTTTTTATTAGATTAGGTTTGTGTTTTTCATATCTCACATGTTAAAGGGAATTGTCCTTGACTATAAATATATGTCTCATGGAGAGGTGTTCCATAAGAGATCTAAGAGAAACATTGAGAGCTTTAGTTTTGAGTAGTTTCTAAAGCAATAAGAAAAGTTGTTCTTATTATCCTTTGTTCTAAGAGATCCTTCAATTGGTATCAGAGCATAAGTTGAAGCTTCAATTGGTATCAGAGCCTCAGGTTGGAGACTCGATCTAAGCTTAAGTTGAAGTTTTGATCCTGGTAGCTGTGAAGCAAGAAGTTCACGACACAAGATGGCTGACGTGAATAGTGCTCCACGCACGAAGGACCTTGGATCCGCATCCATCCAATGTCCGATGCTAAACTCGACAAACTACATAGTTTGGTCGATGAGGAAGAAGGTGGTACTTTGTGTTCATGATGTGTGGGACACAATAGAACATGGTTCGGATGATCAAAAGAAGAACGATGTTGCAATAGCTCTTTTGTATCAATTTATGTCTGACAGTTTGATTCTCCAGGTGGGAGAACAAACCGCATCGAAAGAGATTTGGAATGCCATCAAGTCACAACACCATGGAGATGATCATGTAAGGGAAGCGAGATTCGAGACGTCGATGACGGAGTTCGACAGGTTGAAGATGGATGATAGCGATACCGTAAACGGATTTGCGGGGAAGATATCAGGTCTAGCATCCGAGGAAGCCTCGTTGGGAGAAATCATTGAAGAGCAAAACATGGTAAAGAAAGATATGGTCTTAGGAATGCAGTGTGTAACACAGGAAGAAAGCGTGTGTGACACATATCTAGCAGTGAAGCAAACAAGACATTCATTCCCAACTAAGACCATGTTTCGTGCAACGAAGACGTTGAAGTTGATCCATGAAGAGGATCAAGTTTCATATGAGTGTCTCATGATCTAGAAACCTAATATCGAGCAGTTGAGGATATTCGGTTGTGTAGCACATGCGAAGACATGTGTGACTCATCTGAATAAGTTAGATGAGAGATCAAAGTGTGGAATTGAGTCGGGTTCCAATGCTTATAGAATATATGATCAAGTTCTCAAGGAGATGAGATTTAAGAAGTGCACGAAGGAGCCATCAGTGTACCACAAGAACGAAAAAGGAGACTTCTTGTTGATAGTCATTTACGTTGATGATCTATTTGTGACAGGAACTTCGCTTAAGGTGATTAAGCAATTCAAGGAAGAGATGTCAAAGAAGTTTGAGATGTCAGATCTAGGAAAGCTAACGTATTACCTTGGCATATAAGTGATTCAAGGAGCAGACGGAATCATAACAAAACAAGAAAGGTATGCTCAAGGAATCCTGTGTGACACAAAGATGGAAGCGTGTAACACGACTCACGTAGCAATGGAGTCGAGTTCAAAGATCTCAAAGGTTAGAGATGAACCAGAGATAAATGCTACAAAATGCAAAAGAAGCATAGGATGTTTGGGGTATCTACTTCACACAAGACTAGATGTGTGTTACACAGTTGGTGTACTAAGTCGATACATGCAAACGCCGGGTGTTGAGCAGAAGGTCGACATCCTAACCAAGCCATTAGCAAGGATTAAGTTCAAGCAAATGATGAGCTTAATCAGAGTTCAAGAAATTGGTCTCCCTAATTCAAGTTGGAATTAAGGGGGTGATTGTTGGGTAATTCCAAGCTTGTGGAAACTTAACATATTATTAGATGTTTAATATGTTAAGAGATAAACACAAAAATGAAATCTAGAATAGGAAAATGAAGTTTTCTATTAGATTAAGTTTGTGTTTTTCATATCTCACATGTTAAAGGGAATTGTCCTTGACTATAAATATATGTCTCATGGAGAGGTGTTCCATAAGAGATCTAAGAGAAATATTGAGAGCTTTAATTTTGAATAGTTTCTAAAACAATAAGAAAAGTTGTTATTATTATTCTTTGTTCTAACAGATCCTTCAAGATCAATGTCAATGAGAACCCCTTAAGAGATTTATAGGTCAAATTTTTGAGTTTAATGCTCTTATGAGCACTGATCGGATCGAGTGTTGAGAAGGTTATGGAATATTGCTGGCATACAAAAATAGAATATGTCGGAAAAGTACTCCTTGTTCACATTTTTGCTGTTTAGTGGGTCATCCAAAAGAATAAGAGGTTGCATAGTAAATTGCAGCCGAAAACATGCAATACCAGGCTTAAATCTTGAATCAAATTATAAGGGATTGTTTATTTTATCCTCCATTTTTACAATAAAAAAATTATATGTTTGGGTCCATTATGTTTGTTCCTTTGTTTTCATATCATTTATCTGACACAACCAAACAATGTCCCTACCAAATACTGTGTGTTGACACGAGACTTGTTACCGTGACCTTCACATTTTAACAGGGAAGACTTAAAAGCATGTCGGTTTCTACGGCGTATAGAAAAGTACGTATATACAGTATAATATATTGGTTATAATGTCCAGAAAAAAAAACTCATAAAGTAATAAATATTGGTTTGGTTGGATAGTGAAGAAGCATGTGGTCCACGTGATCGGACTTCTATCTCACGTCTGACGTCTTCGTACGACGACCCACCAACTCAGTAACAAACAATTTTTTCTCTCTATTTCTGTGCTTGCATGTGATTCACATTGTTTACTCGCGTACGTGTACAGCCCACTTTCTCCAAAGTCCTATAAAAACATGTATGCTCTTGTATTTCCTGGCAATTTAATTGGGGATGGAATCTTTCTAATAAGATTATTTTGGACATCCATTCATATATTATCAAAAGTGAAGATTTTATGGTAAAATTATCAAAATTGGAGTTAGAATATCTCCAATGGTTATATCTCAAAATTTACATTTGTTCCAATAGTTTTCTTCATTTTTCCCTTCAAAATATAATATTCCAAGTATATTATTATATTAATACTAATAATGTTTTGTATTTTAAAACTTACAATTTTTACCCAACAATAACTTTACTTTAATTAAATGTTATTATATACATAATTTTAGTTTTTAATAGAATATACAATGGTTTATATGAATTTATAATTGTATTAATGAAAGTATTAATAATTTTGTTAAAGGATAAACGCATATATTTAATATTTTAAAATATAAATAAAACTATATAAAGTTTCAAAATCAATTTATAAATAAAAGTTCACCATCAAAATGAAGTTTGTGAATATTGTTCTTTCAAATTTGATGTGTTGTTATTCATATCCTTATTTTTTTCCCCAATTATACTATTTGAAAGAAATTCCTTTATTTTTTTTATTTTTTTTTAACTTAATTTAAATTCCTTTATTTTTATATATTCCTTCAAAATGATATACCATTGGAAATGGTCTTTGGACTTACTACAGGCTACTACTGGTCTTGAGGGGTGAGTTGTAAGCACGTTGACATAGTTCTCCACAAGTCTACCACGAGTTACTCTCCAGAGTTACCTACCAGAACGGAAGCCTATGAGTCATAGTACTTTTACCAAAACGATTTAGTTCTCGGTAGAAATTAGACTCAGACGAACTACGTTCAGTAGGGTGTATATCTTTTTTCTTAGATCATGGCTCAACTAGCACTAGGCCACCTTGCTTGGATCTAGAGAGAGCATTTTTACTATAATTTCTAGGCCACAATGTGTTTTAGAGCATAGTTTTTTACCATCGAGTTTTCAAGTTACATAGTAGTGTATATATAGATAAAAATTATTATTTAATTAAGAGTATATTAAAAAAATTGGAAACCCAACCAATAATACATTAAGTGAGATATTATTGGTTAGGTTTCCAAGAATTTTAGTATACTCTTATATACATACACCAATATATAATTTGAGAACTTATGGTAAAAAACTACCATTGAAATTGCTTTTATACGACTCTTAAAAATATTTACATTAACCCACTGATGTACTTTCTCTATAAATATGTGCCCATATATACATGTATTATTTACCAAGGGAGATATAATACTAATTTTTAAGAAATTAGCATATTGATATAATAATTTGTTACACTACGTACAACAAGCAAAAATTGTCTGGTAGGAGAACTTGAATTCCACGAGATTACTCGGATAAAGGGTTCTCGACAATCTGTCAATGAAAACGAGGAACTTTACTCGTTTCTTGCTAAAGTTGTTAAGTTCTAAATATCATGTATTGTTATGCTAATGTGGTTCCTAACAAAATTGTTTAAAACGTGTTGTTACTTAAGGTCATGTTTATCCACGGTCTCTTAGTCGGAGTTTTTAACTTATAATTTCACGTTTTTTTTTTTTTTTTTTTTTAAATTTTCCCGTTAAGAGACGTCTCTTAGATCTCTTATTTAAGAGACGGTTCTTAAGTTTTCTTAGTTAAAGTTAAGAAACGTCTCTTAGAAAAGTTAAGAACCCCATGCTAAGAGACTTACAATAAACATGCTCTAAGAAAACAGTTCAAAAGGTTTCATAAAAAGACGAAGTCTAAAAGGTGTTTAGGTGAGACATTGAATATAGTATTGAACAAAACTTGACTAGATCTAATGGTATCCCTATTTTTCTTAAGTGTATAAATCGCTTATATAAAAATTCTAGCATGTTTTCACACTTGTCGCATCTTTAAAAACAATCCTGATCTTATTCTTCTTCTTCTTTTGTGCAAAAATCCTTTTTCTTTTGTCACAGAACAATATATTATTATGCATGTATCAACAATTCATCATTAACCAATTAACAAAAATATGACATAACTAAAAAGACATATTGTTCATTTCACTACGACCGTTAGGCATGTTATGTGTAACTAGGATACCAGAACATGACTTAGAGAGAAAAACACATCTAATGTTTTTTGAATATGTATATAAATTGCCGGTTTCAAGAATCATACAATTTGGTTTGCTACTTCCACTCGTTAGTCGTTGACATTAACAAGTTAATTTGGCCAAAAATCTATGGAAAAGAAAACGTTTTTAACATGAAATTAGCATAAAGCAAATAGCTGTGGTTGAATTAGCCGTATGGATAAGTCCGACGCTAGTAATACACGTGTACGGTCAATTGAACACGTCCAAAGAGGATGAATCATTTCACCATGTGAAAAACATACCGATAGATGAAATACGGTGTTAATTATTACGACTGTAACCCCTTTACTTGATTTCCTCATTTGCCTATGGTTTATAGGGCAAAACAATTGACCACGTTGAGATTCCTATTTTTTCTCAGTTTTCATTATTTAAGTTCTAGAAAACAATTATTTCTAAGAGATATTCCATAATTTTAAAAATTTCAGTGCATACAATAATGTAAAATTCGAAAATATTAATTTTATTTATTGAATTCTGATTGGCTAAAAATTCTCAGAAATAACTAATGACAAAAAATATCACATTTACAATCAAAATTTAACATAATTTTTTAATATGTGTAAATTATAGAACATAGATATTAAATGGGGGAAAATCCGGTGAACTACTTTTGGTTGTGCTTCACAGCCTTCACTGTCTTCAAATTACTTTGAATTTAAGACTAAGACCTAACAAGATATGAGTCATGACATTCATACTTAATAGAGTTTTTGACCCACCAACAAACTTATGAATATGCAGCATATCTCTCATTATGCTAATCAATAACGGTTTGGCTCATCCCATGTGAGACATTGTCATGATTAACTCACATTCTCATTTGATGATAGCGTTTGTGTAATTGTGTCCAATAAGGTTTCGTTAATATAATCACGTACAAAGTTATACATAGAAGTTGTAACATGCGGCTTGGAACATTGTACACCTAAGATTTGTCTTATAAAATTAGAAAACTCTCATGCAACTTTAAAATCACTAAATGTTAATTTTACAAATCATCAACAGAATGAGAAATGGATTCGAAAACCAACACAAATACTGTCTTATGGATCTTAAAAGAGGCATAAGAAAACAGACAACTTGTTTCAGCCAATGAACGTACAAAGACATTGCTAAACATTATTTTTTAACGTGAAATGAAAGAAAAAGTATTAAACTTTCTCTCTTTCTCCTCAAATCTTAGCGGCGAAGGAGATGCCTTGTTTGGTCAGTTCATCAAGGCTCTCTGCAACAGGTCGAGCTTTGGCGACTTTAGCCAAGGCTTTGTTCTCATCACCACTACCTCCTTCCATGAATGCTCCAACCACTTTACCATCTTGGATCCAGTATGCTCCAAATCTTGGTTTTGGGTTTGATGGGTTGCTGTCTCCAAACACGACAGAGTCTCCTACGTTGTCTCCATAGAACTGCCACGAGAGATCAAAGGAGCGTGAGTAAAAGAATGGCAGATAGTCGTATTCCTCCACCGCTCCGCCTCCCTCAGCCGCTTTGATCGCCTGCCACATATATATAGTTTCATTACACGGTTCTTCATATATACAACTATGTTCTTGAGTAAGAGACTCTCGTGTTTAGCGTTAGCGTTTACACTGATTTTATGAAAAACTACGTTTTTTTTTGTTTTTCGTTTTTTGTATGTAAATGCAGACGCAAAAATGGCGTTTGAAACGATAGCAGCCATATTGTATTCATCATTTACCTTAACAGCCTGCTCTGCGGATTTACGAGAATGGTCAACATGCTCGACCCTTCTCATGTCTCCATACATTTTCAAGGGGAAAGTAGCAACATCACCAACAGCGTAAACATCAGGAACACTTGTTTTGAAGAAGGCATCGGTCTGTGAGAAACATTTAACCGGTCAGAATGGTACGGGAGAACAAGAAGAGACGCGCACAAAGCAGATAGATACCTTAATTCCACCTTTGTCTTCCTCGACCTGTCCCTTGAATAAGGATGTCAATGGTTTTGCACCAACTCCAACTATCACAATGTCGGCTTCTAGTGACCTCCCATCCTTGAGCTGTACTTCATTCACCTGGAGAAGCAGAACAAGTATGACATTTGTACCGAAACAACTTGGAAAAACTAAACCAAACTGAACCAAAAGCGTTTATAATCTGATTGGTTTTACTATCTTAAAACCAAAATATTTGAAACCAAATTTCATTTCTACAAAACCGAGAAAACTGAAGCATTAAACTTGATAGCCTACTCTTAGAGCTAATGTTTATTTGGTTTACCTCTCCATTTGGATGCGCGGTGAAACCAGATGCCACTGTTCCCTTAATGATCTTCACTCCCTTGTTAGTGTAGTAAGTCTCATAGAAAGCAGCGATATCAGCGGTGAAAAGCCTAGGCACTGCGTGAATGTTGTTTTTATTATGTGTAACTAAGTAATACATCCATGAATAACGAAATTGCCAAGAGATATGTATCAACTTACTGCACCAAGGTTCAGGAAAAACCATAGTGACATCAAAATTGTTGATCCTCAGAGCTGCACTAAGCTCAAGACCAATGTAACCTCCACCAACAACTACAGCCTTTCCACCTTTCTTTGCTTTAATTGCTTCAACCAATTTGTCGGCATCATCAATCTCTCTGAGATAGAGGATGTTCTTAGAGTCTGCACCTTTTACACCAAAATCAGTCAATCTGAGAACCTGCAAGGAAATGAAAAAGAGTTACTTTCCTCTCACTAGAGAATACATAAGAAGCTTGCTGATGCGAGAAATGCAAGGATGTCTGGTCCGTACAGTAGAACCAGTTGCAATTATGAGAGTCTCATATTTGAAGACATCCCCAGCTGCACTGACAAGAGTCTTGGCAGCGAGATCTGCTTTCACTATTTCTGTGCTCAATATCAACTCAATCCCTGCAAATGTAAATAAATAATGAAAATGATAGCAAGATTTAGTTCCCACTTACGCTTGCAGAGAAGTGTAACGTTAGTGTTGGATTATAGAGTTAACTAGTGGGATCATAGTGTGTTCAAAAAAAAAAAACTAGTGGGATCATAGAAATATCCTCAATCAGTGGGACTAAGTGGATGAGTTCATTACCTTTCTGTTTGTAGGATTCAGGAAGCAATTTCTCTCCACCACTACCAACACAGCAATGGAAGCCTGGAAGTCTAGCAGCCCCTGCAAATAGAAAGAAGATAGTAAGAAAAAAAAAGCATAACAGAAAGCACAATAGTAGTTAGCAAAGCAAACAAAACCACATTGGCTTACCTTCAGGAAACAAATATCCCTTGCTAAGAGCAGGACGTTCATAAGGAGCCACCTAAAGAAGTAAACAAGGATGAGAGGTTGCAAGTCAAACTTGCATAAAAAGTTTTTTTTTTTTTTTAGTATTTCCAAATAGAGAGAAAGCTTACAGCCTCTTTGGAGATAACTGCCAATTCTCCTGGTTTAACCCCTTGATTGGCAAACTCCTTAGCTGCATATCCCTGGAGTAAAATAAACAACAAAATTCAAGGTTAAAGCTGAATCTTGCCTCTGTACTCAGTTGTTTCGTGGGTAAGTGCAATAGGATCTATCTCTATTTACAGTGGGATGGCCATGTAGGACGATCAATCTCGAGGTAAAACCAAAAAAGCAAAAAGATTGCAGAAATCATAGGCATAAGAATGGTAGGCTAACTTTTGATCATTTGTAGGTGACAAAAAAAAAAGGTATTGTAACAATCCGTCCCATGGTATCTAGACTGACTTTGCAGAGCACCGACCCTAATTCCTCACCTGTGAATCTTCACGGACTCCCAAAGTAGGTTATTGGTGTGTTTGGCGTTCCTTGAATCAAAACCCAAAATCACACACTTTAACAACACACTGGACAAGTTGTCACCAATAACCTACTGGGGATTCACTAACTCTCCAGATTGAAGAATTAGGGTTGATACTCTACATAGTTAATCTGAGTCCCACGAGACAGGTTGTTACAAGTATCTCATTTACGCATGTGTTAATAACAGATGCGAGATGATGAAGGAAACGACATGGCTCACCAATTGATTATATGTACGGGAAATTTGTTCAACGATCGAATCAAATCACTCACCCATTGGACGTTTTCAAAACTCAGGATTCAAACAATCTAATCAACCATAACGAGGTTCAAGCTACGAGAATTGTTCAAACACAAATCGAAACAAGTTCTGCCAAATTGCTGAAAAGGAACTACATAATCAGAAAGAGATACTCACAGCCGAGACGCCGCCGCCGAGGATGATGTATTTGAAGCTCTTCTCCGCCATTTTATCCGATCGAGAGAGAGGTTGTTTGTTGTTGTTATCTTTTGTCGCTCAAGTTGGTTTGTTTGTGTACAGTCTAGGAATTGGCTATAACTTAACCAAAACTCGGCCTTTGATTGGACAATGAAGACCAAATTTTTACACGTGGCAATATGATCGCCGTTGAACTATTTAACAGTCGTGATCTAATTCTATAAGTTGGTGGTAACTGGAAAAGTCACAAATGTGCCACGTTATTATTGGATTTAATAAGAATCTTCTCTAGATTTTTTTTTATTACATGAAAGCTTTCATTTAGGTTGTCGACATTTTCACAATAAATCCATTTAGGATTTCTACAAAGCAACTTTGATTTAGGGGTGGACATTTTGCGTTTAAATTCGGTTCGGTTTAGATTTGGCTCGGTTTGATTTATTTGACTTTAAGAAAACTTCAACCAAAGTCAACCGAAATTTGTTTGGTTTTGATTTTATTTTGGTTTAGTTTGTATTCGGTTCGGTTTGTGTTCAGTTCGGTTTATTTTGGTTGTGCTTGTGTTATTCTAGTTCGGTTACAAAAATATAATCTATAAAACATAAGATAAATCATCATTTTGACACTATATTATTATTTCTATATTTAAATGTAAAACCAAACATCACAATAAAATGTAAAAGATGTAATCTAATATATTTATATTATTATCCTCAAACTTAGTATAAATATCATAGGTATTTTTTTTGTTTTTGATGTTAATGTATGAGATTCATATTTTTTATTTTATTTTTAGTTACGTTTTTTTCTATTCGTTTAAAAGTAAAATTTATAAAATTATGTTTAGTTATTCAAGTTAAATTGTTAAATATTTTAAATTGAAATATTATTAGTATATTTAGTTAATATGATTAAAGAAACACTTCGTTTTTTCGGTTAGGTTGGATTTAAAACCAAATCAAACCATTAATGTTGATAAAATCTTTAACTAAATAGTTAGATATACACTTTGGTTTGATTTAGATTGATTTGTGCTAAAATAGATCGGTTTGATTTGGTTCGGTTCGGGTTTTGTGCCCACCCTACAAGCACAATGACTACCATAAACTACCCTTAAACTAACTATAGAAGTTAGGATTGACAAAGAAATTTGGCTACATCCACTAGACCACTATGAATTATTCTACTTATAACATTTCCAACTCACTTCTATCGTTTTTTTTTTAACTCACTTCTATTGTTTTTACTTAAACGGATGCGAACATTAGAACATCTCTAAAACACTTCTACTTATTCCACTAAACGGATGCAAACAATGTTTTGATCAAAAGAATATGATATGTATAGAATAATAGAAGGGAAATAAAACTAGTTTTGGTAGAGTGGATTAGAGCACCCTCATTGAGGGTTTATAGAGGGAGTTCACACGGAAATCAAGAAAATAAAATAATAAAATAACAAAAACCTATGAACCCCTCTCTTCTAAAGTTCTCTCGGGTGAATCCCTCTCTCCTAAGGTTCACCATGTGACGGCCCGGTATTGATTTAGAATTTTTTTTTTTTAAAGGAAAATCAAAAAGAAAATAGAAAATTTTTAATAATAAAAAATTGATTCAATGAACTCCAAGAGGGGGTTCATTGATGTGGATGCTCTTAGGTGCATACGAAGACAAATACGCCAAGCAAGTCTTTTATGGGTTGTGTGGCCTGTCGACACAAACATGTGAAACTGGTTGCCTTATTCTCTAGCTTGTTCCCTTTTTTTTTTCAACCAACACTAATCAGATTATTTTAATACATACGATCTTCCTCGGATTCTCTCAGATCTTATTAGCTCCCATTCATATTGTTTTGTTTGATAATTATCCAAATTATAAAATATAACTCGAATCATTTGTTCTTTTTCACCGATGTTTCTGGTTCGCCATCCACGCAATAACTATGAACATTCATACGTAACTTACACTATATTCTTTTTGTTATAGTCGTGACCCAAAAGTAAAGTTCATGCTAATCCTCGGAACATGTAATATAGTCTTCTAGACGTCTACAATAACTAACTATAACTTTAATAGTAGGGAAAGGATTTGAACCATATATAGTCTCTAATCACATAATGAAATCAGTTAAACATTTAACTACCATAAGCTAACTACAAAGTGGAATGTTTGCAATGAAAAAGGAATAACATAACCATCTAAGGTCATCTTTAACCCGGGTCTCTTAATATGGGGTTCTTAATTTTTTTGTCTTCTTTTTAATTTTTTTTTTTTTAACATTTTTCCGGATAAGAGACGTCTCTTATGTCTCCTATTTAAGAGACGGTTCTTAAGTTTTCTTAGTTAAAATTAAGAAACGGTCTCTTAAAAAATAAGAACCCCTTATTAAGAGACCTGCATTAATCATGCCCTAAACAAGCAAAATAGATCAGAATTTGAGAATGAATATATTTAAAGATCCTATTAAACTTTTCTCTATGTATCATTATAAGAAGATGTTTCTCATAGGTTTGATTTGATGATTTGATCTAAACGGTTAATAATTAGTCAGTAGTCAAATAATTCAGTTCTAGATGTATAAGCTCACATTCATCTTTTCTTCACCTACCGATATTAAGAAGAAATGTGGAAAAGCCTAACTCATAAGTCACTGTCTTCGCATTACAAAAAAGTGTGGGAGGAGATAATTCGACTTCTGTCGGACCAAACACGACGCAAGGTTCACTTATTTCTATTCGAATATGTTTTCAAGGTTACATTGTCAAAACAATCTGAACTGAGAGGAATGAAAGAAGGCACACAGAGAATCCAAACATGGAAACATGGTTTCTTAATGAAATAAGGATAACTTCCTATTTCTAAGGAGCTTAGATTAAGTAGTTTTCCTATTCTTAGTGTGAGTTTAACTTATTCTGCAAGTTAATGTTGTATATAAACATACGATGGGTGAATGAATAAGATAAGCAATTCCGGATACAATATTTTATGGTATCAGAGCCATAGATCTTACCAATTTGTTTTTTTACATTCTACGGGTTAAACCCTAGTTCTTTTTGACCATCCTATTTTTTACTTTCTAATAACCTTTGGTATTATGGAAGACTTACCAAACTTTGGGAAGAGCTTCAAAACCTCAAAACAACACGCACCTGCACGTGCGCGGCTGCTGTCGATATTGAGAAGGAAAAGGAGGATGCCAAGGTTCATAAGTTTCTTTTTGGACTTGATGACTCCCGATATCTATCTATTAGGTCTCGGATCACGGATGAAGATCCATTACCGGACCTCAATGTGGTTTATTCTCGAGTAATCCGGGAGGAACAAAATATGGTCGCAACACGTGCTAAGGAACAACGTTCAGATGTTCTGGGGTTCTCAGTCAAAACTGACGTCCCTAAGCCTTCTTCTACAACATCAGCTGATCTCGTTCTACAGCGTTCTCGCGATCCGGCTTGATCATGTACACATTGTGGTCGCCAAGGTCATGACTTGTCGGAGTGCTTTCTTGTCCATGGCTTTCCAGAATGGTATCAAGATCAACAACGTCAAAACAATTCTAGCTACCGTGGTGGACATGGTGGTCGTTTGTCTGGAGGCCGTGGTGGACGTGGTGGACGAGGACGTGTGAATGCCGCACGAACAACTCCTCAAATCAATTCTGATCAACTTGCTTCGTTGATAACACTGCTTCAGAATCAACAAAGCAACCTCTCTTCAGAACGGTTGTCTGGTAAAACAACTCTTACTGATGTTATTATTGATACGGGTGCTTCTCACCATATGACGGGTGACTTGGCTTTATTACAAGATGTTTTGGACATCGATACCTCCTCAGTTACTTTTCCGAATGGACAAATTTCTAAGGCAACTAAACATGGCACATTGGTGCTAAGCAACGATTATTCTCTGACTGGAGTTCTCTTTGTTCCAGATTTTAATTGCACCCTTATTTCGGTTTCTAAATTACTTAAGGAAACATGGTGTATAGCAATTTTCACTGATACGTTGTGTGTTTTACAGAACCGTTTTTCGAGGACTCTTATTGGAGCAGGTGAAGAACGTGAGGGGGTCTACTATTTTACGGGTGTCAAAGTTGCACGGGTCCATGGAGCTAAAAAGTCATCTCCTTCTTCTTCAGTTTTGTGGCACCGTCGTCTTGGACATCCTTCCTACAAAGTTTTATCTACTCTACCAGTTTTTGATTCTATTAAACTAGATTTTTCTGATTCTACCAAGTGTGACATCTGTTTTCGAGCTAAACAAACTCGAAAGATTTTTCCTGATAGCATTAATAAAGCTTCTAGACCTTTTGCTTTAATTCATTGTGATGTTTGGTGGCACACCAGCATCATGTGGCGCAGTTTACTTTCTTACCATTGTCGATGATTTTTTCTCGAGCAGTTTGGACGTTTTTAATGCTAGAAAAATCAGAAGTCGCCACCCTTCTACAGAATTTTTGCGCCATGAGTGTTCGACAATTTGGTCACCAGGTTCAAACAGTGCGATCGGACAATGGAACAAAATTTATGGTTCTCAAGAAATTTTTTCAGAACAATGGAATCATGCATCAGACTTCGTGTGTTGATACGCCTCAACAAAATGGTAGAGTGGAACGGAAACACCGTCATATCCTTAACGTAGCACGGGCGTGTCTGTTTCAGTCAAAGCTACATGTTACCTTTTGGGGAGAAAGTATTCTTGCCGCAGCTCATATGATAAATCGAACACCTTCCCAAGTTCTAGACGGGAAAACACCGTATGAGCTTCTACACGGCACTGCTCCTGTCTATAGTGTTCTTCGTGTGTTTGGGTGTCTGGCTTATGCACATCGGAGATCGCGTGATAAGGAAAAATTTGGGGAATGGAGTCGTCGATGCATCTTTGTAGGCTACCCTTTTGGCGAGAAGGCATGGCGGTTATATGATCTGGAAACCAATGAATTCTTTGAGAGTCGTGATGTCGTCTTCTTCGAAGATCAATTTCCAGGCATCAATAACGCCGCGTATGTCACACCTCCGGTCATACAAAGCAACTTGATGGATGACTGGCTTCTTCCCACTACTCAATTCAGGGGGAGTACGACTTCTCCTAGTCAAACTCCACCACCGTCTTCTACTTCATCTCCTGATAATTCTGTTACACCAGAAGAACAATCGCAACAGACTTCTTCTTCTTCACCTACGACTACGACTTCTCCTTCTACGCCTACTACCCCGACGACTGGTTCGCAGGGTTCTACTGACACACCTTCGCCGTCGTCGTCTGCACCTTTGAGTGCCGATGCTTCTCCAGGTTCGACGGCTTCTCCTATGGTTTCTGCAGAGCTACCCGTATCACCGCAGTCTCCTGGCCTTCTGGAACTTCTTGGTCGTGGTCAGCGAATTAAGAAACCATTGGTTCTGCTCAAAAATTTTGTTACTAATGACAGCTTCTACTACGACCCCCTCTCACGTTTCTTCCCCTCTTGATCAGAGTTCTTCAAACGCGGTTTCAGGTAAAACACTGTATCCTATTGCTGATTATATATCTGTCTCTGCTTTTCTTGCAAAACATCAGGCTTTTCTTACAACAATAACAACAGAGGAGGTCCCGCGTACTTACAAAGAAGTTGTACTTGACAAACGTTTCAATGGTGCCATGAAAACAGAGATTTCAGCCCTGGAAGACAATCATACGTGGGATGTAACTACGTTACCTCTAGGCAAAAAGGCAATTGGATGTGGCTGGATATATTCTAACAAGTACCGGGCGGATGGGACAATTGAACGCCCCAAAGCTCGCCTTGTGGCACACGAAAACCGTCAAAGAGCAGGACATGACTACAAGGATACTTTTGCTCCAGTGGCAAAAATGAATACAGTTCGTTTTCTACTGAAACTTGCAGCAGTCAAGCGATGGGAAATCCATCAGATGGATGTCCATAATGCCTTTCTCCATGGAGATCTTGAAGAGGAAATATATATGCATCTACCACTAGGGTTCAAAGCTGCTGATTCTTCCAAAGTTTGCTGTCTTCGCAAGTCTTTATACGGTCTGAAGCAATCACCACGATGTTGGTTCTCTAAGCTCAGTAAAACACTAATGGATTTTGGCTTCAAACAAAGCTACGAAGACTACTCCATGTTTTCGTTTATCGAAGGGAATATTTGCTTACACATACTTGTATACGTTGACGACTTTCTTATTGCCGGCAACGATATTTCGACTATACACAGATTCAAGAACTATCTCCATAGGTGCTTTAAGATGAAATATTTGGGCAAACTCAAATATTTTCTTGGCCTGGAAGTAGCTCGTGGACCAGAAGAGATCTTTGTTTCTCAAAGAAAATATGCTTTAGATATAATTGCTGAGTGTGGTCTCTTAGGAACTAAACCAGCTCCATTCCCTATCGAAGTGAATCATAAACTAGCTCTTGACACAGGTGAACCACTTGCGGATCCAAGCCAATACAGAAGGCTCGTGGGGAGGTTAATCTACTTGACGTTTACGCGACCTGAGTTGAGCTATATTGTTCATCTTCTTTCTCAGTTCATGCAAAGGCCACTGGCGGAGCATTGGCTAACCGCTCTACGTGTGGTTCGTTATCTAAAAGGCTGTCCGGATCAGGGGATCATGCTATCGTCTACCCGCGACTTGACACTTACGGCATATTGTGACTCTGATTGGTCGGCGTGCCCACTCACTAGGCGTTCTTTGTCGGCATATATTGTTATGCTTGGTGATTCATTGGTTTCTTGGAAGACTAAGAAACAGAAGACGGTATCGAGATCTTCGGCAGAGGCGGAGTATCGCTCCATGGCAGATGCGACGTGTGAGCTCAAGTGGCTTAAACGTCTACTTCAACAGTTTGGCTTTTCTCATGTGTGTCCCATGCAATTGTTTTGTGACAGCCAATTTGCGATACATATTGCTAAGAATCCTGTCTTTCATGAGAGGACGAAGCATGTCGAGAACGATTGTCATACGGTGAGAGATGCAGTTCAAGCTAAGCTTATTACTACTGAATACATTTCAACGAAGAATCAACCAGCGGACTTATTGACCAAGGCACTTCCAGCTCCAACCTTTCAATTTTTATTGTCAAAGTTAGGCATTCAAAAAATGTCATTGCCAACTTGAGAGGGAGTAATGAGATAAGGATAACTTCTATTTCTAAGGAGCTTAGGTTAAGTAATTTTCCTATTCTTAGCGTGAGTTTAACTTATTCTGCAAGTTAATTTTGTATATAAACATACGATGGGTGAATGAATAAGATAAGCAATTCCGCATACAATATTTTATTTCTCAGATGAAATCTGCTTTGTTTTGTTAGTTCAGAAAAAAAAAACTGCTTTGTTTATTCTTTCAAAATATTAGGCAAGAAAATCTCAACTCCACAAAAAGAAAATTGTTGAATAAATCTAAAGGCAAATCTCTCAAATAGTTTTTTTTGAACTTTTTGTCACAAAAATAGACTTTAAGAAAAAAATGACCAAAATAGATCTTTTTATTTTAAAATTTTTAATATTTTTTAAGAAAATTAATTTTTAAACCTCAACTCCAAAACCCACACCCCATAAATCTAAAATCTAAGTTTAGATTAGTTAACTCAATTGTATAAATATATATTTACATCATTTAATAAATTATCTTTTGGTCATATTTCTTTTTGAGTGTTATTTTTGGAATAAAAACTTTTTAAATCTATTTTGGTCTTTATCTCTAAATTTAATATCCATTAAAACCCCACATAAACATACCTAAAATAGCTGACCATTTAGATCCATCTTGCAGTTAATTATATAAGTTCTAGTATTCAATATATCTTTCATATTCGATTGATCCCGGCACATTAGGGTGATATAGCTTCGCAAGATTAAGGATGGCAGATTTGAATACTTTTTTCTTCCAAAATAAACAATCTGGTCCCCTTTTTTTCTTGAAAATGCAAATATCATATAGTCCATTTAAAAAAAAAAATGCTGGATCAATTAAAAAGAAAATGCATGATTATAATCTTTTGTTTTTTTGTCAACTCATACTCCCTCACATTTTTTTAATATGATGTTTTAGAAGATTTATGTTATTTCAAAATATAAAGTGTTTTAAGATATGTTTTGAAATTTTAAAGTTAACTTTAGATTTACTGACAATTGTTCAACCAATAAAATTTTATAGTTTTTTATAATTGATTAAGTAATTTTAAAATTATATATTTAAAAATAATTTTTTAAATAAATGTAAATATCATAATCTATGTGTAATAAACTAAAACATCATATAAAAAAACAATGGAGTATTATATTTCTATATGCGCGTGCATATGTTTTGCATAATATAATGTTTTGATGTGATGGTTAGATTAATTTCTTAAACAGGAAATCTAATTCGTGTTAGCTAATGTTTAAATATAATTTTTTGGGATTAGAGAAGCAAGAGGGGAGAGATTAAAGGCGCAGAAAGTGGAATCCTAGGCTCAATGGTTCTCAAGGACCTATGAAGTCTATTATTTGCAAACTCCACGTTCCAACTATGATTTAGGCTTTTTGCTAGATTCAAAGACAAAGTGTTATATTCATCTCGAATTCTCGATCATAGTTTTATCGTACTCATAAAAAAAAAGCAACTTCTTTTTCTGGCTAAACATGGTGCCATGGTAATGGATTTTAAATGACTCAGGGTATTACGGAAAATAACAATTATATTACATTTAACATATCTATTTTGATATCTAAATATAGTAAATATGATTTTTCAACAATCAATCGTTCAACTTAGATACTTTATCATTATTAAACATGAATAATTTGATTGAAACTCAAATTAATATTTTATACCATTTAATTGATTTTAGTTAAAATTTCAAACATTTAACTATCTAAATATTTTTAACTTATTTAATAATAATATATGCATTATTATTATATTATAGAAAAATTATTAAAAAAACAAATTTATATCGATGAAATTGTATGTCACATTAAATTTGATGTCATGCTATATTTTCTATAAATCATGTTATATTTTTGTGAGAATGTATGTTATGATGACATATAAATAAATTACTTATTAAATAATATTTATGATTTTTTTAATATTTTCTAGTTCTGATTTTTTTTTATATATGTAAATATAATATGAGTTTACTTTTATTAATATTAATTATGAGATATGAAATATTATATATTGTAGAAAACTTACCAAAAACATAAATTTACATAAATGAAAATGTTTGTTAGAACTAAATAATGTCATATCATCTTTTTTTAGAAGTTATGTTATTTTTTATTTTGAAATGAATATGATAATAACACATAAATAAATCTGTTTTCAAATAATGTCTAAGAAATGAAAAAGTGAAAGATAGCAACTGTCAAATAAAACTTAACGATGAGTTTCCAATTTTCAATGGTTATATAATTTTATAAATATTAAAATTAAATTTAATAATTAAATAATTTTAAAATATTAATATTGTATACTCTAGAGAGTCGGGTTTATTATCTTAGCATTGCTTTGCTCTTAATATTGTCTTAAAGTTAAAGCATCATAAAAACAATATGGTAACGTTGACTTGGTCTAGTAATTATGCTCATATATTTTCGATACTGTGGGGAACTTGGAGGTATAGCTCCGATTCACTTCTTTTTCTGTTTTCCAAAAAAAAAAAAGTTATTATGAGAGTAAATCTCTGAAATAGACAATTTTTAAGTTTTTATCATAAAATAGATCTTAAAAATGATCAAAATAAGTTTTTTATTTTGAAAATTTTAATATTTTTTTTATTTTATTTTAAATCTCATCTCCAAAACCTCACCCCATAACTCTAAACCCTAAGTTTAAATTAGTTAACCCAAAGAGTATAAATGTATATTTACACCTTTTAATAAAATTTATTTTAATCGTTTATTCTTTGAGAGCTATTTAAAGGATAAATTATTTTTTATATCTAACTTGACCATTATCTCTCGTTTATTATTACATGGTATGATCTCACTACAAAAAAATTATAGATTTCGGTTCAGAACCTAGTAGTTATTAAAAAGAAGAAGAAGATAATATGTGCATTAGGTACGTGTTTTGTTCTGACAATATAACTCTACAGTTTATTTATTATAAATGTATGAGAGAATTGTATATCTTATTGATCTATAAACTCAATGTCGAGTACATGTTATCCTTTATATATATAGTGACTTATAGATAACTACAACATATATAAGAATAACTATTACAAAATATAATCTCCATAGGTTTAGGAATAAATAAGCATAATCCTTCTAGAATAAGGACTTATCCTTTCACGCCAAAACTTATCCATTCGTCACGAACTCTTCTCATCCTTATCTTCATTTTCATCTATGGTTATTGTATTCACACCATATGATTTACTATTATTACATGGTATGATCTCACTATAAGAAAATTACGGATTTCGGTTCAGAACCTAGTAGTCATTAAAAAGAAGAAGAAGATAATATGTGCATTAGGTACATGTTTTGTTCTGACAGTATAACTCTACAGTTTATTTATATATTCGCCTCTATTTTTATCTTCTGGCCAATCTTACCGACCGTTCTATTTAGTTACTGGAGGCAAAATGAAAATCAGCATTATACACAACTTTGAGAGGTTATGATGCTGCGTGGGTAAGAGTCAGCTAGTCACTATTTGAGATACTGGACTGAGACAGAATATCTGAAAAAATTTCATTATTTGTGATTTGTTCTATCCCGTACAAATACTTAATTTTGATTTGTTTTGATCCATAAAATTTTAAGTATTCGAAAATTTGAATATTTGTGACTAATTAATTACTCGCGGTTTATCCGCTTCGCTTCGTAAAAAAATAAAATAAAATTAATAATTATTAGATAACAAAAAATCTAAAATAATATAAATAACCCTAATTTATTTTTCTAAAAATTGAATTTTAAAATTCTAATAACTAAAATAATCATTTTAACAAATAAAAATATTATAATTTTTACATAAAATAATAATTATATAATTTTATACATAAATATTTAAATATATGCATATTTATACATATTAACATATCGGATATCCGTTCTTAAAAATATTAATATTTATGGTTTACTTTGTCTTTAATGGATATTACATATTAATATTTATTTTGATTCGTAAAATTACGGATATTTGAATTTTTTGGTTGGAATAGGATAATTGAATTAAAATTTACTGACATTTTTCCTAGCCCTAATTTGAGAAAGGATGGGAAAATGTTTTTGGCAACTTGACTGTGGTCAAATGTGTCATGATAGTGGATAGTAAATTATTGAATCATCCAAAAATTTCTTGAGTGAATTCTATAATTCGTCAATGACATGACTCTATGGCTCTGACTCTAAAACACAAATAGCGATATAAACTGAGTGAAAAAAAAAATTACTCTTATTTGAGCTACTTTTGTTACCAATCAAATGGCACATTTTTTAGTTATTTTTAATCTCTTACGCTATTTACTATTCAAGAAAGAGTAAAAATAGTGTATTTATTCCCTCATAGTTTACCACGAGAAAAAAAATTGCGCTGGTTTTTTGTCTTTTTCATTTTTCATCTATTTAATTTACTCTAGCATTTTTCATCTCATTTACTCTACTTTAAATTACAATTCGTTTTTGTTTTTCTTGGTTACAAATGAGTACAGTTCTACTATACACACTGTATGTTAGATTCAAATTTGATGTTTAATAATTTTGGAAATTCAGGTAAAATTTTGAATGTAGATTCTGATATGAATAGTGTGAATATCTCTTGAAATATGCAATGGAAATACGAAACTTATATTAATTTTTTTCTCTGAAGCATATAAATATGAAAGACCCGATGCTGCGGGGCCCACTATGTCTTTTCAGCTTGATCATCTCTTTAACACTGCTAGTATTCACCAAAAACAAAAATCACCCTAAGCCCCATAATTTTTCTTTTTATTTAAAAAACGTTTATATTTCCTTCTCTCTGGATCCTCTTCAAGCTTAAAGCCATTTAGGGTTTATATAGTTCACTTGAATTTGGAGTTTCTCATTAGCTCTTTTCTGGGTAACCCCTCTTCCTTTTTGTAAACCTTTTATCTTCATCTGCATTTTATCTTCATCTGTAAATCTCTTTGATTGCTTTTCTTGATGAGATTTGGGGACCGTATTCAGGAGGTTTCTATGTTGGGTTTCTCTAAAGTCTTTTCCTTTTTCTCTGACCTTTCATTTTCTTTATGTGCTGGCCTTTGTCAATTTGTAATTACTTTTAATTTTCTGGCTTAGTTCACATTTGAGATTTGCTTGTGTTATTTAATTGGATTAAATCGAATCCTCACTCCTTGCTTCAGCTACTATAGTCTTTGTTTCCATATTTAATTTATGAGATCTGAAACTTAGTTCAACCATTCTTCTTCTTCTTCTAACGCGGTTTGATTTTTGTGTAAATGATTGTTTTTCATAGACGTTTCTGTTCACATTACTCAGCTAATTCTACTTTCCAAAGAAAGACTTTACCTTTTATAAAAAAAAGTGTCTTTCTTTAAAATCTTTATGGGTATGTCTTGTGTAGGGTTTCATGATTGTGACCTCACTAATGTAGATCTGTTTGCTTCATTGTTTAGTTTCCCCATTTTCATACTTTATTCTTAGATTGTTCTCTTCTTTTTCAGGTGACTCTGATTGTTGCACAAGTTTAGAGACAGATCATAGAAGAAGATGAATGACTATGTGTTACTTTGATTACTCAGAGGTTTAGATACTGTACAAAAAAAAACTGTTGCAATGGGATCGTTTGCAGGTTCCTGTGAGATTGTTGAAGAGAAAGATGAAGTAAGATTAACAAAACATTATGGTAAAGATTTGGAGGGGAAGCAGCGAGAGTATCATGGTTCTCTTGAGTATGACATTGATAAGCTTTTTCAATCTATACCCTTGAAACCACCGACCAGGCTACTGAGCTCTTCTTTTCATAACACTGGAACAAGCGTGAGTGCTGGTCCAAGCAGGACCACAAGCCCTTCAAATAAAATCGCCATGAAGAAACCAGGGACGCCCCAGTCTCCTAGAGTATTCGGTCTCTCTGATTCAGTTTCTTTGAAGCAGGCTCTGAGGGATCGCTGCATTTCCAAGGCGTCTGAGATGGCTGCTCAGAAACGGTTGTCGAAGTCAGCAGCTGCTTCTCCGAGGGTCTCAGAAGCAGACAGGATAAAGAGTTTGTATTACCAAGTTTCAAATGAATCTAGTAGCAGGTCCACTCTTCTTCCTGTGGACAAGGGTAAAACAAGCTTGGTTGAGGCGCCTTTAACTCTGGCAAAAGATAAACCAAGTTCTTCAAGGAGTGTACCTGATCGGTTTGAAAAGTCTTTTAACGCAATCTCTGAGTTATCTCAAGCTGGAACCAGTTTGGGATTACAAAGAGTGGGAACTCAAATGCTGGAGATTAAGCCATCTGGGTCTTGTCTAAGTTCTGATAGTGGAGATAATGAGATAGAGTTAGATGAAAATGTTACCAATCTTGAAGTTGATGATGTGAAAGAAATAGACAAACATGTTACTTTACTCCCTTCTGATTCTAGTAAGATAGATAATGCAACGGAGCTTGGAGAGAAAATTCTCTCTTCCACTCTAGCTTTGGAGCAGAAAGGAAAGTTGGATAACGCAGCTAGCTCAGGAACAGAGAAGAGCGAAACGGTTTGCAAGGTAACAAGAATGATTCCACGTCCCAAGCAGCAGTCAAAGAAGAAGATTTTGGTAAAGAAGAAGTTAAAGATTGGGAGAGTTTCTGTAGCTAACGCAACAAGAAAGGATGAAGAAACGGAGATCTCCTTAGATTCTAATGAAAATAAACTCCTCTGCCAAAGATGTCACTGTTCGTTGAAGAGCACCAGCATGGATAACCCACATCCCTCGTATACGACCAGTCATGATCCTGAGATTTGCTCAGACAGTTTGAGCTCTATTTCAAATCATGTTGGTAAAGAAGCTCAGCAAGTAGCCGATGGGAACTCCTCTGGTTCTTGTAATGTTAGTGAAAGCTCTGAAGCTGTGATTGTCGTCACGAAACAAGATGTTTCCTCAAGTAATAACAGTGGTAACGGCGCAAGGGATGAGAAGGAAACAGAGAACCCAACTTCTAGTGAGAAATTCGAATTCTCCTTGAGCTCAAAAGATAGTCTTGGAGATTATAGCAGGAGCACAAGCATGAGTGAAGAGAGCAATATGAGCAGGTTTAGCTGTGGGAACAAGCCTCACATGTCAATGGATGTGAGATGGGAAGCTATTAAGCATGTCAAGTTGCAATACGGCTCTCTGAGTTTAAGACACTTTAACCTTTTGAAGAAACTCGGTTGCGGAGATATAGGAACAGTTTATCTCGCCGAGCTGATTGGTACAAACTGCTTGTTTGCCATAAAGGTCATGGACAACGAGTTCTTGGCAAGAAGGAAAAAGAGTCCAAGGGCACAAGCGGAACGTGATATACTCAAAATGTTGGACCATCCTTTTCTTCCTACACTATACGCACAGTTTACTTCGGATAACTTGTCTTGTCTAGTCATGGAGTATTGTCCTGGAGGAGATCTTCATGTGCTTAGGCAGAAACAGCTAGGCAGATGTTTCCCTGAACCTGCAGCAAGGTAAAGATTATCTTCTTTAAAATGTGCCATCTAGATCTTTACTTTACTTAAACTGATGATAAACATTTGTTTTCAGGTTCTATGTTGCGGAGATTCTCCTTGCACTGGAGTACTTACACATGCTTGGTGTTATATACCGTGATCTGAAGCCAGAAAACATTCTAGTCCGTGAAGATGGACACATTATGCTTACGGATTTCGACCTCTCACTTCGTTGTGCAGTGAACCCTACTCTTCTCAGGTCAACTTCTCCTCCCGGGAACGATCCTGCGAGACTATCAGGTCCATACAACACATCCAACTGCATACAACCATTCTGTATCACCGAACCATCTTGCCAGGTTTCATGTTTCAGCCCAAGGCTCTCCTCAAACCAACAACAATGTGGAAAACCGAAAAGGGCTGATCATCTTTCGAAAACACAACAACACTTGCAGAGATCATTACCTCAGCTAGTGGCTGAACCAACCGAAGCAAGATCCAATTCCTTTGTGGGAACACACGAGTACTTAGCTCCTGAGATCATCAAAGGAGAAGGACATGGCGCTGCGGTTGACTGGTGGACTTTTGGGGTTCTCCTTTACGAGCTTTTATACGGGAAAACACCTTTCAAAGGTTACAACAACGACGAAACTTTAGCCAATGTTGTGTTGCAGAACCTCAAGTTTCCTGACAGCCCCCTTGTGAGCTTCCAGGCAAAGGATTTGATCAGAGGGCTTCTGGTCAAGGAACCAGAGAACCGGTTCGGATCAGAGAAAGGATCTGCAGAGATCAAAAGACATCCTTTCTTTGAAGGGTTGAATTGGGCTCTAATCCGGTGCGCAATACCACCTGAGCTGCCCGATTTCTATGAGTTTGGTGGTGGACAGGGTTCACCTGGAGGCAATGATGATAGGTACCTTGAATGTAAAGCCATAGGTGATCATCTTGAGTTCGAGTTGTTCTAAGTTAAGTGTCTTTAGGAAAAGACAAGAAAATTTTCTGGTAGAAGTATTCACAAGTAAACGTTGTTGTAATGTATAATATCCTTTTAAGTTCTCAAGAGTCGAATAATGTAATTATTTTCCTTCTCAACAAAGATTGCAATGTGCAAACACTATTGAAGAAAAGCTCAAAAAGGCATCTTTGATCACCAGGTTGGGCTCCACTAAATTGATTTATTAACTTTTCCTTTTGGCGGGATTGCTGGTTTTGATTTTGGAATGGTGTAAAAGCAAAGCAATTACGTTTCAGAAGATTGAATTGAAGCAAAAGCAAAAGACACTTTAAAGTACATAAATAGATATAAGGAAAGACATAAAGACTTGTTGTAATAACAAGAATGAGTAACAAGAACTTAGGAGCTGCTCCTGCAGCAGCTTCTGCAGTCAATACCAACGGTAAGCTTCCAATGGAGGAGAGCGAAGAAGAAGAAGAAGAGATGTGGAAAGTGGCGGTGTCGAGGTTTCAAGCCAGAGAAGAAGAGATAGAGAGGAAGAAGATGACTGTTAAGGAAAAAGTTCAACAGCGGCTTGGTTTTGCTGAGGAAGCTACAAGATGCTTGACTCAAACATTGGAAGTAAGTACATACAAGTCTTTTTTGTTTAGACCAAACCAAAGTTGATAATGTTCTAACTAATGTTCCAACTAAACAGGAGCTAGAGATTATGGGAGATCCTATGAGAAAAGACGTAGGAATGGTGAGGAAGAAAATCGACATGGCAAATCGAGATATCAAATCTTTAGCTCAAAGCTGTCAGAAGAAGGTTCTTCACATTATCATTCTTACACATAAGAGTTATGTTCTAAAACTTCTGTTTAACAGAAGAGAATGATATGGACAGGAGAAGGAATACAAAGAGACATTAGAAGCTTTCAATGAGAAGAACAAAGAGAAAACTCACCTTGTTTCCATGTTAATGGAGGTATATGGTCTTAACAATAATCAAAGACTTGATCTTTCTAAATTCCTACAAAGCAGATCTAATGTGTGTTGATGACTTTTCTTTGGCAGCTACTGGCTGAAAGCGAGAGATTAAGGATGAAGAAACTGGAGGAAATCAACAAGACTGTTGGAACCTTGCAATGAGGAGAGTTAAACAATCCACATGGATCTTATTTTTAAAAGAGTCTTAAATTTGTTTCAGGCTTTTGGTATTAGACTCCATTCATGTCATCTCAATTAAAATGAGCTAAGATGTAACAGGATGATTTCCTAAAGATACTGTTTTGTTTAATGCAAGATATCTTTGTACACAGTAGATAATGTCACAAGAAAACAAACATCAATATACTCATCATATATCTAAAACTAGCTCTTATAGCTTATTGGGAGAGATTTTTAATATCCAACCGAACTTGTCATTACCCGTTTCTCTTTTACTCTGCTGGTTCAGTGTTTACACACTTGTTTGCGTAATCTAAATACTCCTGCAATTAACAATCAAACATAAAAGAGGTTTCCAAGTAAGAAAGGAGGGGCATAGAAGACAGATTTCATCGGTTTCTAAACAATGCAGAAATTATTAACCGTACCTGAAGTATAACTACAGCGGCAAACTTGTCCAACATTGTCTTCTCTTGAACTGGATGCAGTTTCAAGGGCTTCAAAATCAGTTCAACAGTCTGTGGAACAGTATTATGAGATTTAAGAACCAACGGCTTATCACTTATAAGTAGAGTGGTTATATAGTAACACTTATGTTTACTATAACTTGCAAGATTTCTAAACCCAAATAAACTATACCTTTGACGATAACCGCTCGTCCCAATATGTGTACTTCACATCCTTGAGTTTCTCGGTTTTACGAAGTTCATCAATGAAAAGATTCACAGTGACAACCTGTTCCAAGTTGAAAACTCCAGTTTCTGGTTATAAGTGCTAATGAAGAGGACAAATAGTTAGCAAATCAGTGAAAAGATAAAAAAAACTTACGTCTTCAACATTGTTCAGCTTGCCAAATGGATAACCAACAACTAAGCCTGAGACAGAAAATGCTTTGACCTGCATGAGTCAATTCAAGTGATTAGTGTAGAGTTCATAAGTCTACATGTTGGTAGATTATCTACAATGTCAAGAACTAGTGTTGGATATGGCTTGATAGTAAGTTTTACAGAGAAAATAAACACCTAAAAGATTAAACCAGTGGTCACAAAGATTACAATCTTAGTAGACACTCATCTACATTCTCAAGCTTTCTTTCTATTTTCCAAAACAACTTAAAGATGGTAGTTTCTCCACTTCTAAACAGGAGCTAAAAGCTGTATAATTCATTTAGCATCTACTTAAAATCAAGCTAGATACAATAACAAGCAAACAAGATTAGCACCATACCAGGTTCTGAAAATCTGTAGCCATCAAGTCAATGTTTGTTTTCTTCCTGAGCAGAACACTACAACAGAAGTAAACATGTTGATCATCATAAAATTTAAACTAATATCTGACTGAACAATTTAACTAAGAAGCTGAATGAAACTTAAGTAAATGTACCTCAATGGAGACGCAATCATATTAGAAGGATCTGAAATAGCTAATCCGACATACTTATCACCAACATCTAACCCTAGGAACCGACCAGGGACTGACACTTTTGTCTTCAACGCATCACCTAGTAACCTCAATGGCTTCACATACTTCATTACCTGGACAAAACAAGCTCAAACTTCCAAAGCAGTTAAACAAACTGAGACTGAAAAACTCAAATGTTATGTTGATAAAGTGTAGAACTTTGGAGATTGTTTGTACCAAAACCCTTCAATTAGACAATGAAACAAGTGTTTCCACGAGGGTTTTAGAGCTTAGCTTAGAGAAAGGTTGAGACTTTAATTGATGTTGGGATTCAATAGAATGTTAGACGTACTTAAAGGTGAAAACTTTCCGGCGACGGAGCACGAAATCTGGCGAGAGGAAGCGACGGAATGGGCCACTGGGAAGTCGAGCGAGATGATGGAGGGTTTTAGGTGATGGACCGGAGAAGGTTTATTCCGGTTTTGTTCGAACTTGAAGGCAGCAGTAAAGGGAGACACGGTGAAGAAAAAGAACCAGTTTTAAGCCGGAAACCAATTGGTTCTGAGTTGTTTAAGTGTTTTTGAAACTGATTCGGTTTAGAATAAACCAGATTTCTATAAGTCAATGTATTATTTGGTTAGTGAATAACAGAATAAGCTTCAATGACTCCTGAATCATTCACATTGTAACTCCAATCTTGTCTGTAACCAGTAAGTTAAAAAGAAACATGAACACCCGTTCTGTGGAACCAGGTTGGCCATGCAAAGCACTGATTCCAACTCTTCACTTGTAAACCTTAAGTTGTTTCCAAATAGATTGTTGGTGTAGATCAATTGCTGGCAACTTATTTTGTAGGAGGATTGTTAAAGGGTAAGGTCTTGGTTCGAGAAACGCCAAACGTACCAACAACTTACCTTAAGAGAACTAAAAGCTTACAAGTGAAGAGTTGGGGTCGATGCTCACTAGGACCAGTCTGGATCAAAAACTTATAAAAACTGATAACATCTTTGAATGCATACAAGATCTCATGGAGTGTACTTGAAGAGGATCATTTCAATCTTGATTGTAAAAGAAAGTTTCATTGTTTATAGAATGGTCTCATACTTTAGACATAAGTATTTATGCAGAGGGAAAAAAGGAAAAGATTCGAGAGCATGCATTTTTGGACTCACAACATCACTGAAACACAGAGAAAAACATCTGCAGAAAGTTGCAGTTTAGAAGAAGACTTGATTTGGTTTTTGTAACATTTTCTTCAATGAAAGACTTGAGTTGAGATTGTCATCTGATGAAGAACACTTGACGTCGAAGAGGCTGACCTCAAGGCTTCAGCCAATGGTCCACCCATATTGTGGTGAGTCCCTCCACTGCTCCACCAGTTCATGTTTTCTTGCTGCTCCCTCTCTTTGTTGTTGGCTTCTTCTACTTCATTGCTTGTGGAAAGTTTTAGAGAGATGTCTGATGAAGTGTTACCGGGCATGGAGATGGAAAGATGACAATTCGATGAGGTCATTGGACGTGAGGTAGAGTTAGATGATCTTGGCCAATCGTCAAAGAAATGCCTCAGGATGTGACCATCATCTGATCTTCCATTGATGAATCCACTGTGAGCTTCATATGGCCTCTTGTTGTTGTTGTTGCTTTCTTGTTTCATCTCTGAAGAACAACTGTGAGAGACAAAACTCACATCTTTTAGGATTAGAACAAGGCATGAACATTGTCAAAAAGATATTCCAACTTTTTGATCCATTTAAGTAGGATATAAAGTCTGATTATGTCAATAACACAATTCCTACTAATGGCACATGATTTTCCACTATCAAAGAGATTGGCTTAGATAAATAAATAAATCATTAACTTAAGTTGTTGTTTTTTTCTTTATGAAATGTGTTTTTAGAGGGAGTGGTTACAGAATCTAAAAGCTTTTGTTTTTCTTCTATGCAGGTTTGGTCAGCTTTCACTGAGGTCCTACCATGTCATTATTTCAAATACATTAGTATACATCTCTTTTTTTTTTGTGTGCACATAAACACATCTCTCTCTTTCTCTTTCTATTCCTCTGATTGAAGAGTTTCACCAACTAGTAAAAAAAATCAACTCCAAATGTAATAATTATCTCTCAACAAAAGGAAAAAATAAGAATATGTTTTTATTTTTTTTCACGAAAATGATGATAAGTCTCTTGTCACCCAATTGCCAACATTACCCCTTCCTCACAGCATCACTTCAAAGTGCAATAACTATTCTCAAATCCCAAACAACAGAAGTTCTAATAATTTCAAACATACTTATCCACTGTCATGTAGGGCATTTTTTTTGACAAACCATGTAGGGCATTAGTCTTCTGTATTATGAAAAATAAACACTTAATCTCAAGACTCTTGACCAAAGCATATAATTGACTTCAGTTAAACAGAGTGTGTTTTTTTTTGTGTACCTTTGATGACTAGTAAGGTGGAGATGTTGAGTTGAAGAATGTGAAGAGTCAGATGAGAAGAAGAGTTTGTTTGGTCCATGACCAAGATCCTCGCCTAAGACAACATAAGATGCGGTGGTTGTGGTGGTGGTTTTGGCGGTTTCCACAGGCTTTCTTGAACGGTTTCGACCACGGTGGATGTGGCGGTCGCAATACTTGTGACCTCCTACTACATCTCTAGAACATCTCCATTTCTTTCCGTCCGTTCTCTTACACCTCCCTGGCTCAGAATCCATTGCTCCTCTTCCCCAATACCCTGTTTTTGTATTAATGTGTATTCATTAGTAGCATGTTTGTTTCTAACTTTCTATCAACCAAGAAGTAATCTAACTCAAGACATTGATTAAGAATGTTTCATAAATCTTGTTCTTTTGTGTTTCTCATAGATTTTCTAGAAAAAAGTTTGAGTCCTTGCAGGATTGTAAAGTAACCTTTGCAGATATATCTAGTTATTTTTTTGTTTTAGATCTTGAAAGAATCTTTCAAATAAGCATAAACAAGAGAGAGAGAGAGAGAGAGAGAGAGAGAGAGAGAGACTCACAAGGTTGGTGATGAGGGAAGTTCTGTTGCTGAGGATGGTGAAGGAAGTTCAAAGGAGACTGGAAGAGACTTTTCTTGATGGGTAAGAGGAGCTCTTGCGGAACAGAAGCACCAGCCAACATGTATCTGTAGATCAATGCTTGTAGCTCAAGTTCTTGCCACTGTGCCAAGCTAAAGAAGTTTCCCATCTCTAAAAAGATAGACAAAACACCCACATAAGCTAATGAGAGAACTTCTACATTTGAGTGAAAATAAGGTCTTGCCCATTTGAAAAGAGGGATCCACTTACTGAGAAACCTGGAAGAGGAAGAGTTAGGAGAGAAACATGAGATGGAGGAAGATGAGGTGGGTTCAGGGACAAATAGAGGTAGAGCAGCAGCAGAACTAGCAGTTTGGGATTGCATCTGATCAAAGAAAAAGTTTGATATCTTAGTTACAGAGCTTTGTTCTTCTGACTCATTCTGCTGCTGACTTCTCCATTGCTTCAGTTGCAAGTCCATGGAAGAGAGAGACAGAGAAAGAGAGAAAAATGTGTTGGTTGCTTTTGGATTATTTTTCCCCACTTCTTTGTGTCTTGGAGAATCTGCC
Organism: Moricandia moricandioides; assembly: GCA_905132885.1. Classification (NCBI taxonomy): domain Eukaryota; kingdom Viridiplantae; phylum Streptophyta; class Magnoliopsida; order Brassicales; family Brassicaceae; genus Moricandia; species Moricandia moricandioides. Next base: position 89,434 of record CAJHQQ010000605.1, read on the forward strand.
TTAATAAGCAAAGACAACCACAACAAAAGTCTTATGTGTTTGGCTTGTGACCCCAAAAAGCATTTTCTTCTCTTTGTTCTTTGTAGGTAGTTGCTAGAGAAAGAGTAAAAGGTTTTTATTAGGGTATAAGACAAGACAGTTGAGGGGAAAACAAAGTTTAGAGTAAAAAGATTGGTTTTTAATTTTTGATATAATATATTTGATAGTGTTTTTTGAGGCAACAATATATTTGATAGTGTTCTTAATTGAAAAACGGTCTATTTATCTAATATAAAATTATGTAAGTCAGAAAATCAGAAAGAAAGCACTGCTAGATGCAGATTGAGAGATAGTAACCTGCAGTGTTTATGTCTCACTGCTTTGGAAATATCACTTCCTTTTATAATCTCATTTAAATAATTCATAAGTAGTAGCTTAATGATAAAAGAGAAGCCTCCTACTAAGATATTGTAATTAAAGATTCATTTAATGTGTGGTGAAATAACCTTCTAACTTTTGTGATACATGTGTCATTTGTTTCAGAGATTGTGTCAAAAAATGTATCAGATTCTGTGCATAATGACTTTGGATTTGACCATCTCTATAGTGAGCTGATGTGCAGTTTATGAGCTGCATTTGGAAATGCGAGTTCTTACATTGACTAAGGGCATGTTCGTTTCTCCATCTAGATGAGTCATCTGGATGGAGATGAGAAGTTTGTTCGTTTAAGCATCAAAAGTACAACTCATCTGGATGGTTTTTAGAAATTTAGGTTTAATTTTAAAAATCAGTTGGCTGGACCAAATCAAACCATCTGGCTGGAGATGGTTTTGGCAAAATAATAAAATGACAATATTACCCTTGCTACACTTCAAATATTACAAACCTAAAAATCATACAGTTAACTCTCTTTCTCTCTGTGCCCTCACGCTCTCATCTCTCTGTGCCGTCAAGCTTGAGCTCTCTCTCCCGTCTCTCTCTCTCCGTCTGGATCTCCTCCGGGTCTCTCTCTCTCCGTCTGGATCTCCTCCGGGTCTCTCTCTCTCTGTCTGGATCTCCTCCGTGTCTCCCTCTCTCCGTATGGATCTCCTCCGGGTCTCTCTCTCCTTCGCCTCTCTCTCTCCGTCTGGCTCTCCCCACGCCTATCTCTCTCTCCCGCTTCTCTCTCACTCGCCGCTTCTCTCTCACTCGCTGCATCTAGGTTAAGTGGTGGATTTGTGGTTGTTTCTCTGATGTGTTTATTGGGTTTGGTTGTTTCTCTGATGGGTTTATGTGATTATTGCTAAAGTGATATAACAATACTTAGAAACTGTAGAAACTGTAGAACCATCAAGCTTCCTTATTTGTAGAAACTGTAGGTAGTCTTATTGAAGTCTAACTTGTTTGATTTAGCTCAGTAGCATAGACAAGAGTAGCATAGACAAGAGTAGCATAGACAAGAGTGTTGGCTGGATTTAGAAGTGGGACTTATCTTATTTATGATATTATCTTCCATGTTTCTTTCCTTTGAGCAATTCAAATACTTGTGAGAGACTTACTGTTTGACTAAGGTTCAAGGAAAACCGATATTTTTTACTATGCATTAAGAGTGTTTGTTGTGTGCTGCATAAGAAAGTCTTTCTTAATGTAAAATCTGGCAAGTTATTTCTTTTATATGCTTTGTGATTGGAAGAAGCAGATCCAATTGGTTTTTACTTATCAGCGGATCCTACATTATATCGTTTATATCATTGTTCCAGTTTATTTGTTTTCGTAGTCTTGTGTCTAAGGCAAGTTTTGTTTTGTTTTCCAGTTTATTTGTTTATTTGTTTTCCAGTTTATTTGTTTTGGTAATGGTTATGATGTTTCAGGTTTGATGAAGTAGAGGATACAATTTGTTGAAGTAGACAAGGTTTGGTGTACGTCAAGATGGACAGTAAGGTAAGTTTATCTACATAGACAATTGAGCTTGAAACTAGGACTTGGAAGTTTAAACTTAATCCACATCAAGTATATCTGTTTTGTTACTCTGAATAGCTTCTTGATGCTTGTTTATCTAACTCTGATTTGGATTCAGTTGTATCATATTGGATATGAGTTAGGTGTTTTGGATATCTCTGTTTTCTTGGAAATCTAACTCTTTGCATACGTCGACATGTTTTTTTTGAGTAATTTTATGTAACTCTGTTTAACAAGCTTAGTTCATACTAAAGTCATAGATAGATATAACAAGTCAAAAAGATTAGATGCTGCAATATTTTACTTTCTTCAAGCACTTACGATAACAAAAAGCAAAGTTAGTGCTCTACTCAAAATCAGACGTAATGACGAAATATAACCTTAATGTTAAGGATAACTTAATGTTAATGGATATAATGCATTACGTTAACACCAGTTGCCAGGCCATTCAACTTTTTGATCCTCTCTCATTTTTTTTATATAATTGGACACTTTAATAAAGTTTATGTCGTGTGTATATATTGTGTGGTTGCTGGTTTTGTAGTTGCTGGTTGTATATATTGTGTGGTTGCTGGTTTTGTAGTTGCTGGTTATGAAGAATGATGTAAACCTTAAACTGATGTGTGCTGTCTTATTTGGTGATGAACAACATGATGAGCATGTTCAATACATACCAGCAGGTGATAGAGTGATGGAGAGTACGCGTGACTCTATTACTCTAGAGATGGCAAGAGGAACTAGACTTCCCTATTAACATCATACAGGTATGTGCTACTGCTTAAGTTCGTCTTGTTTAGTGGTTTTGTAGTTTTGTAGTTTTGTTGTTGCTGGAATAGTATTGAGCTTAGTCATGGTTTGGTTGCACAATGTTGGGTTGCTTAGTTATATGGTAGGATAAAGATGAGGTGACAATTGATATAGTCATGGTGTAATTTAATTTTCAGTTTTTTTTTGCATTTGAGTGTGATTGACTAACCAAGACCTCTTTTTATGGCAGGCTGTCTCTCTTTTTGGGTAACATATCTTGATAGTAGTGGAACAAATGAGTGAAGAGAATGAAGATTCAAGATGATTATTTGTTTACAATTGCTTTTTTCATCTTTTAAATTCAGTTTTATAAAATTTGAGTTTGTACTTTGAGTTTCTACTTTGAGTTGTTTGGAAGTTTATTCAAAATTGAGTTTCTATTTTTAATTTTATTTTAATGCAAAATTTAAATAAAAATTTATACGAAATAAAATTTTATAAATTTCAAAATGCTAATTTTAAATTAAATTTAGTGTAAATATATTTTAGAAAAATAATAAAAATTAGTATAGTTAAAATTAATATCAAACATATGATTAAATCAAAATAGGGGTATATTTGTAATTTGTTTATTAAACTCATCTGGATGGAGATGAAAAAAAAGAAACGAACATAAAATTCATCCAGATTAGTCATCTAGATGGTTCATCTGGATGGAAAAACGAACAATCCCTAAAATCTGGATGGGTCATCTGAATGGATCACATAGATGAATCATCTGAATGGATCACATAGATGAATCATCTGGATGGAGATGACAGATGGAGAAACGAACAGCCCCTAACTAATTTCTTACAATAAACTACCTGAATCCTCATATAGAAACTAGGTTAACTTAACTGTTAAACACAACATTGTTTTAACATTTCAACTGGTCTAATTATGTCTATCTTTTTTCATGCAATATGTAGGTTTGAATCTGAAAAATTGACAGAAACACTAAATTACATATATCCCTGATAATATGTTCTTTGGGCTAATAAATTATGTAGTCAAATTTGTAACCGTCATTACTTTATCATCTACTAACTTATTCTTTCTTAAAATAAATATGGGAATTCGGCCAAAAAAACACTAAACATAACAAGAATGGCCAAAAGAAATATAGACTCGAGGCTGGCCAATAAAACCCTGAACTTTTGTTGACTTTTATCAGTTTATTAAGAAACTTTGATTGACTGACCAGATTAAGACACCGTTAACTGACAGTTAAGACGGTGATTAATCAACGTTAAATACAGCCGTTTAGCAAAACTACGTCGTTTCATTCAATTTTTTGGTTTAATAAAAAATGTCAAGACGTCGTCGTTTTATTTAATTAAAATGGTGGAAGGGTGGACTCGAACTCGTGCACTCGTGGTCTTTACGGGGGGGTTTTGCCACTGAGCTAGTGGACTTCTCGCAAGATTATGAAACAAACTTCGATTTATTGAGTTAACGACGGGATGAATGAAATTAAAAAACAAACCCACCGGATCTCAGATCGGTAAACGATGGCCGCCGCCGACGGAATCTTCCGCTGCATCTTCGAAGGTTGTATCTCCGGCCTCGACTCCGCCATCGAACGGCGTCCTTACCACAAAAACTGCGACTGCGCGCTTCACGACGGCGCTAAGAAAAGTCAAAATCAGCGGCGGAAGCCTTGCCGACGCCACGGAAGCTCGAAGAGCATCTCGTTTCCGATCCGGAGGTCTTGGAGCGAAGGCAACATCATGGCTATGAGTTTCCCGACAGCTTCGTCGTCATCTTCGAATCTACAATCCCTTTCTTCGTTTTCTTCTCTTACAACTCTAGCCGATATACCGGTGGAGACGGCTGCGGTGGTGGAGCCGAGAAGATCTCGTCAGCTGGGGTGGACGATCGATGAAGGTGAAGATGTTTGATGATGATGATGATCAGTTTCCACGTTTTAAAGTTGTTCGTCGTTTCTTTTTGATTCATTTAACTGGGATTCGAAGATAATATAAGAAATTTTGTTCGTCAATCTATTGTAAAGTCCATTAGCTCAGTGGTAAAAAACCTGTATAATTAAAGACGAGAGCACATGTTCGATCCCTATAGAGCACATATTTTTAATTTCAAAAATAAATGAAACTACGTCGTTTCATTCATTTCTCTTTAATCAGACAAAGAGATAAAACGATGTCGTATTCTTTAACACCCAAAATTAACGTCATCTAAATTATCTGTTAACTCTGTTAACGGTGGGTTAATTTGGTTAGTCAATCGTAACGTTCTTAATAAACTGTAAAAGTCAATGAAAGTGTGTGCTTTTTTGGCCACCCAGTATGTCCATATTTCTTTTGGCCATTCTTACCATGTTCAGTATTTTTTTGGCCGAATTCCCAAATAAATATGTAACGTCTATGCATTTAGAAGCTTTTTAAATTAACATATTTGTATAGTTATATATGCATGGCCGAACTAAATATTACTTTTGTGATTCCTTTTCTTTGTAAGATTGGACTGTGTCATGGTTCCAGTTTATGTCTAGAAAAAGTATTTTAGTCCCCAAAATTGTATTATCAATGGTTCTTCTGGATTTGGAGAGATTTTCCCAAAACTTTCTCATTACTATAAAGAAAAGACATGACTCGTCGGTATATATAAACATCAATAACATGGAAAGTAAACCGGGTCTCGTGGTCTGGTGGTAAAGGAACCTCAGCTGAGGTGTCCGCCATTACGAGTTCGAGTTTCAGCCACGGGATGCTTTACGCCATATAAAATATTAGCGCCGACTGGTCCGGGTCTGGGGGGATTAGGTGAGTTTACAGTCCAAACACCTCCTAATTAAAAAAGTAAAAATAAAAATAAATAATAAATAACAGGAAAGTAATATATTACCAGAAATGGCCAAGTAAACTTGAAAACACTTATTAAGATGAAGTAAGAAACATTCATTTTATCTTCACTTGGCTGAATAAATACAAAAAGAAAAAACATTCATTAATTTCAAAGTATCTTTATTTGGTGGTGCCCCGATATTGTTATTTTGTTGTTTTGGGGAACTAAAAGTAATAAATATGAGCAAAGGACGATAACGATGTTTCATATAGGAGTGACCCAGCCAAGACACCGATGAGAGAGCTCCCTAAGTGTCTTTCTCTTTTCATTCGTTCCCACCAGTTTCGACGGCATTTATATGCACTATTCCGAAAATAACTAACTGTATAACTAGTTTTCTCGTTATCACAACGCAAATGCAATTTTTGCGGTTGGTAACAATCATAAAAAATGTTATAAATCGTTTTAAACTGTTATAAACCTCTAAAATCTAAAAGCTGGTTTCAGCTAATGTTTGCAGTTGCCGAGGTCGTAGAAGGATAATTTTTTTTCTCAAAAAACTATATAAATATAAAAATAAAAATATTAAAATAAAATTTTAAATTGAAATAATATAAATACCATAAATACCAATATATATATTATATTTCAATTTATATTATAAAAATTTAAGCAAAAATATTTTCTATAATGTTTTAAAAATATAATAGACTAATTTTACAAATATGGTTTTATATTTATTATAATAATATGATTTTTAATATTTTATAATTATATAAAATGTAAATATTTTTAATTTATTATTTAATCACCTGCTACAATTGGTAATTAACCAGTCATAAGTATCTCGTAAACACAACAAATCTCTTAATAACGCTTAAAATCGCAACCATTCGCACCCACAAACATCTGCAACCCCAACCGTTACAGTTACATCAATGAGACCCTAAACCAATTGCGCTTAGGTTATTCGTAAGAAAATATTTAAATATTTTAATATTGAATTAAGTATAGGTGGGATTGACTAAAAACCAGTAAACTATATCATTTATGAACTTTGAATATGTTTACTGTATATAATATATCTCTGATAGAAGATAGATCTTGGAACAATATCATTTGTTCTCTAATACAGCAACATTTTCTTCTGTGGCTTCCTCTTCCTGTGGAGCTCTGGGGCGTGAGCCAGCCGCCTTCATTGATGCCTGTTTGAAGCCACTTCAGTGAGTGTTCAATTGAATTTGCCTTCAGGCTATTCTCTTGCTTTATGATTAGTCTAGCAGCAAGAAACGTTTAGGAATGGGAGCTTAGAAAGCTTGTCTTTTGTCTTTCAATGTTTTTAATTTCAAGCTTACTGGTGTAACTGTTGCGGTTTAAAGACAAACAACACTAACCAACAGAGCTTAATCATATTAAGTTCATCCATGAAATCAGCAAGCACAAATAAAAAGCAGCATCACACCTTCCATTAACCACATCGACCAAATGATAAAGTGTGAAAGCTTGCTTGAAACAAAGACATTATAAATTTATAATCTTATATGAAGACCGCACTAATTAGTGCAAATTGCTAAACTACATTCTGATATTGTTGTTAGTGTTTCATTTTTGTTTGAATTAAACAGAAAATATAATTCAGAAATAAACGAATAATGACAATCCAGAAATATCTAAGAGATATACTGATAATTATAGAGGACAAAGGTTGGGTCACGTGCTAAAATTTAAGACCATAAGAAGATCAAAAGAGGGCCGGCCCAAACTCCTCCACCCCACTCGATCCCTCAAATCACGGAGATTTTAAAAAAAAATCAAGAGAGCAGAGCCGAGCCGGACAACGAAATCAGCTTAAAAGGAGCTCTAGTTTCCGACGAGGGCGCAGAAAGTGGGTCCCGTTACATTATGTGAGTCCAACTAACCAGTTATATGTTGTGGAATTTACATTATCTTTCTACCCTCAACAGCTAGGTTTTATTTAAGAAAAAAGTTTGTGGCTACACAAATTTTACCCTAATATTGTGAAAATCATTCGATGTTTCAAAATATGTTAACAACTATACGATGTTTATGTTAATACATGTTAAGTAAATGATTATATGTTGGGAACATCAAAATCGGATTTAATTGATTTTAGAAGAAGTTCATGGGGTCAACTGTAATTAATCAAAAAATTAAATTTAAAACCAAAAAAACTAAGTTTTAGAAAAATTAATTATTTACATTAAATTTTAATTGGGTAAAAATTATAAAAAATAGTTGACAACAAAAATAATATATTTAAAATTGAAATTTAATATATTTTAATATATGAAAACTTTAAAATATGAAGATAATAACTTTGATATAGTCGATCATATTAATTTCCAATATAAACATTTTAGAAATTTATATTTTAAGGTTTTAAATTAGAAATAAATTTTGGTTGACGGATTGTAAATATATTAAAAGATGAATTATTTTATAAGTCAAAGAAAAGAAATGCTACGTCTCATAACACTTAGAATTAACATCATAAAACTATAAAATATTATTTACAAATATATTACTTTTATCAATAATTAGAATGATATAGCATACATAAGCATTATAATTTTTTTAATATGTTACTATAATTTGACAAACTGTTTACGAATACCAAATTTATAATCTTACCTATATATACTAAAATAACATGATGTTTACATAAAAAATTATGTATATGTTATATGTATATATGTATGTATATCTGATTTTTTTTTGTCAACATCAACCTTTCTTTTTGTAAACATTATGTCAACATAATCTTGATATATTCTGATATTAAAACTTATGTAGCATTCCTTTTCTTTGGCTTCTAAAATAATCCACCTTGTTAATATATTTACTAGGCCTAATATTTACAATCTGTCAACCAAAATTTATTTTCAATTTGAAACCCCAAAATATGAATTTCTAAAAATGTTTATATTGGAAATTAATATTATTGAATATATCAAATTTATTGTCTTCATATTTTTAAAATTTTCATAAATATTAAAATATATTATTTCAATTATAAATATATTATTTTTGTTGTCAGCTATCTTCTTTAATATTTACCCAATCAAAATTTAATGTACACAATTAATTTTTCTAAAATTTAGTTTTTTTTTAAATTGATTTTCTGATTAATTACAGTTTGACCCCATTAACTTTTCCTAAAATCAATTAAAACCGATTTTGATGTTCCCACCATATAATCATTTACTTCGTATATGTGGCATGTATTAACATAAACATCATGTAGTTATTAATATATTTGAAACATTGGATACATAAACATCGTGTAGTTGTTAACAAATTTTGAAACATTAGATGGTTTCTACCATATTAGCTGACAAACTTTTTTCCTTTTATTTATGCCCAATGCCATTTACGTTCATTTCTAATGGTCCGGTCCGTGGTGAATTGGTTTATATTTCTATTTTCTGTTTTTTTTTTTGTTGTTATTACTGCGTTTTTAACATAAGAGAAAAATTCAAAACCATTCTTTATATTTGTCCTTAACTATTAGGGGTTTTTTCAAAAACAACCTAAAAATTCAAGTCAAATGCAAAACCAACCTCTTTTTTTTTAGTTACTATTCATCATTGAATTTTCCATAATACCCATAAGTTTTTGAATTATTTACAAATTTGCCATTATTATTTATTTATTTATTAATTTCGAAAAATACAAAAAACCAAATACACCCTAAACATTTCTTCTTAATTACAACTATGCCATCATCATCAATATTTTCAACCACCATTTTTGATCTCTTAAAGCTTTAGAATTGAATTTTTCAACCACTTTTTTCTCATTCTAAACAAGCAAATTTTCATTTCCTCTCATTTTCTCTACATTTCCATCTAAAAATCTCTCTTTTCATAATCATAAACTTCATAATTTCGTGTTTTTTCACTTGTGAATCGTCAAAAATGTTTCATTTTGGTCAATATTGGAGTTTGGACGGTTGAAAAGGCTGGAAACGAGCTTCACACTGCAAAAAGGTAACTATTTTCATGGTTTAAGTCGTTTCTCAGATCTGTGTCGCGATAGTAGACTGTTTTATATGTCTACGCCCTTATGTAGACATACAATGCAGTCTACTTGTCAACGCACAGGTCAGTTTTGCAATTGACTAAACAGATTTTTTTTTGTAACGTAGCCTTCCCCGACAGTCTACATCTTAACCTTTGACAACAAAAAACGAAAAAGTACGTAGACCTACAAAGACGACTACGCAAAAGAGGTTAGTTTTTGCATTTGAATGAACTTTTGACTTTTCATATGTAGACTTCAACATAAGTCTACGAACCGTAGACTTCAACATAAGTCTACAAAGAGGTCAGTTTTGCATTTGACCAAAATTTTGACTGCGTTGAAAAGGTTAGTTTTGTGTTTGACTAAAATTTTTTAAAAATATATTTATTTTTTTTAATACGTAGACTTCATATGCAGTCTTCTCTTCCCGAAAAAAAATGTAGACTACCCGTGAAGTCTATTTTTTTATTTTGGTCAAATGCAAAACTGACTCGTCGGATTTGAGAGTAGACTTCTTTCGAAGTCTACAAATCTGTAGACGTTCATTTCAGTCTACCCCCTAAAAAGTCAAACATAGTCAATTGCAAAACTAACCTCATTCAAAAAAATTAAAATATGTAGACTGTATATTTAGTCTACTTCTGAAAGTCAAATCCTGGAAAATTCTGGTCAATAGCGAAAACTAACATTTTTGAAGTTGTAGACTGAAAACGAAGTCTGCTTAAATAAAATCACAACTTTTTTTCAACTATAAAAAGTAACCCGTAAAATGGTCAATTGCAAAAACTAACCCAAAAAGTAGACCTATCTGACCGTCTACGGATGTAAACTGAAAAGAAAGTCTACAGAGTTGTAGACTGAACATGAAGTCTATTTTGAAATTTACATTAAAAGTTAATTTGTGTACTATGCATTAAATGTTTTCATAATTTTTTCGTTTGAAAGTGTGTAATAGTTAATCCTAATGGGTTTGAGTGATTTTGGATAGAAAAACTGTTGTAATTATGAAAGTATAATACTTTTGATTTTGTTATATTACTAGGAAACATTTGTAGACATATTAGTAAGTCTACGTTAATTGTCACAGTGCAAACAACCAGGTCACATCCAAACTGTCCAAGTTAAACCAGTGTTGTCTTACTGCTTTGGATGTTGTCTTATGTATTATCTCTTATGTGTTGAATTGATCAATTATATTATTGCTTTGGATGGTGTCTTATTGCTTTGGATGTTTTCTTATGTCTTATGTATTTAACTTATCAACTGTATTGTCACTTTGGATGTTGTCTTATTTGATGAACTTTTGTTAAAATTGTAGGTCTTAATTTTTCTATTACTTTGAGTTCTAATGTTTGCTAATTATGTAAACCGTATTTTTTTTGCAGAAGATGGCTCAATTACTCGTTGTATACAGAGAATGGGTGGTGAAAAACTCTAGATGTGTTAGTGTTATGTGTTGAACTTATGAGTTGTCTTATTGCTATGGATGTTCTATTATACAGGTGTTAATTTTTTTTTTTTATTATTATACCAAAGGTAGCCTTTTTTTTTCTTTGCTTCTGGTCTTCTAAAACTCAAGACCGGCACTGCTCTATACTTGACAAGAAGCAGTGGGATAACCAATAAAAAACTTTCATAAGAGCATGATTATCCCACAACCCCATTTTGGGTCTCTTAAACAAAATTGTTTCAAACAAAATTGAAGTTTCAAACAAAATTGAAGTTTCATCTTCTTCACTGCTCCCCACATTCCTCGTCTCACTCCAAGCTTTGCAATCTCCCTTGGTATCCCCATGTCTTCATGGTGAAACAAAATCACTTCACAAGCACTTGTTACTCCATCGTCTCTTCTTGACTCCACTGCATAAAGTGATATATAACATCATTAAGCTATGTTATTTCAATGTCTGGATAATTACAAAGTGATTTTTACATGGTCCAATGCACCAGCTAGAGTAGAATAAGTATACACGTTTTTGTTTGTTGTTACATGGTAAACAAGGAACATATACTCCCTGAAGCAAGAACAAGAGATGATCATTAGAGTGTAATTAAAACAACTGTTACACTTACAGAATCTAAGACAATGCATCCAACTATATAATAAAAAATTAGTGTTTCTCTATACAGAATCTAAGACAATGCATCCGAAAATATAATGAACAATCAATGTTTCTCTAAACAGAATCTGAAACCTAAAATAAACAATACACAAACCTAATTTTTAATAGATTTTTCTATGTAGACTGTATATTCAGTCTAAATTAATGTAGACCTATAAGACAGTCTAAATTAATGTAGACCTATAAGACAGTCTACAAATCCGTAGTCTACAGTAAAAGTCTACAAATCCGTAGTCTGCAGTAAAATTTTGGGAGCAACCTGCAACAAAAAGAGCCAGAGAAATCAATAAAACACAACACATGCTTGTACTCTACAAACATGTATTAACTCATAACACTTCATCAATTTTCGTCAACGACATATGCATTTCAATTTACATCAAATAAATTGAACATATACAAACCCTAGAACGAAAATTGAACACTTTAATCAAAACAATAAGAGATCCAGAGACTCTTTATAAACACATATAAAGAGAGAGAGAGACAAGGAGGAGAGTAATGGTGATGACGAGGAGGAGATGAGGAGGAGACAAGGCGGAAAGTAATGGTGGAGATGAGGAGGAGACGAGGCGGAGAGTAATGGTGGTGACGAGGAGGAGATGAGGAGGAGACAAGGTGGAGATGGCTGAAGGATGGGAGAGGATAGTGGTGATGGTCGTGGTGGTGAATGGTGATTCCGAGAGGAATGTGGCTGGGTGTGAAAACGGAGTCGAAGAGGGTTCACCGGAAATCGCCCCCTAAACCGCCTCAGATCTAAACGGCGTGATTAAGATTCTTTTTATCAGAAAACCCTAAAAAAGTATTTATATACTGTGTAATTTTTTCGGTTAGGTTAAATTGGTTAATGTAGACTGAAATAGACGTCTACATATTGGCGCCAATATGGAAAAATAGGCTCCAAAATTCATTTTCACTTCCCGCTTAGTTAATTTTAATTTTAAAATAATTTATTTTGTTAAACACAAATTAACGTAGACTGAAATAGACATCTACATATAAGTAGACTTAATTGTAAGTCTACTATACCCTAAACCAGAAATCTCAAACCCTAAACCCCAAATCTCAAACCCTAAACCCCAAATCTCAAACCCTAAACCCCAAATCTCAAATTATATTGGTTAAATCCGGTTAGGTTAAACTGTGTGTAGACTAAAAAAAAGGTCTACATCTATATATGTAGACTTTATAATATGTCTACGAACCCCTTAACCACAAATCTCAAACCGTAAATGTTTTATTTGATCATCAAATTATATTGGTTAAATCCGATTAGGTTAAACTGTGTGTAGACTTCTTAGAAAGTCTACAACGATTTTTCTTTTTTTCCTTTTATTTTTTTACGAAATTTAATATATGATTTACTAAATATGTTTAATTATTTTACTTTTAATTTTATAGTCATAATATATGATTTATTTTTTTTATAAATATTTAGGAGTCTTTTTTAAACACCAATCCGAATAGACTGAAAAAAGGTCTACTACTATGTAGACTATATAATATGTCTACGAAACCCTAAACCACAAATCTCAAACCCTAAATGTTTTGTTTGATCATCAAACAGTTTAAATTACTTTTTCAAATATCAAAATTATACAAAATGTAAACCACTAAACATTAATAAGCAGATTTAAGTCAATAAAACCAAAAAATCAAAATCTAAAATCTAACCCTATGGAATCTACTACCAAAAGGCATAACATGTTACAACCTATTGTTTCTAACCCTTGAACATTGTTTAAGACATGGTTACCAAATTAGTATATGTTCCTTAAAAATGTTTAATTATATAATTTTTTTTTACTTCATATTATCCATTATATTATTGATTAGTTAAAAATATTACAACAATTATTTTTATATATTTTTAAAATTAAATTATTAGATAAAATTATGGTGTAGACTACATAACAAGTCTACCGAGTGAATAGACTTCGTACGAGGTCTACATTTATGTAGACTTCTTTTTGTTACGTGTAGACTAACAAAGGATAGAAACGTAAAATACACTTCTGTTTTTTGTTTGGTCATAAGGGTTAAATAGTACTTTTATCACCCTTGTAGGTTGGTTTTGCATCTGATTGAAATTGGGGTACACTTTTAGGTTTAGATTGAAATTTTAGGTTGTTTTTAGCAAATCCCCCTAACTATTATATGACTAAAGATGATTAATGCTTCTACACTAAAAGTTCATGAGGATATAGTCATAACATGAATTCTTATAGCATATGTAGAATTATCGACTATAGAATCTTCTATGTGACATTTCTCATCAATTATAATAGTGTAACTAGAGTTTGACCCGCGCAATTGCATGGGTGTTTGATTACATTTATATATTTATAGATATTCATTTTACGTGGCATATATTTTTAACTTAATCATATATTTAAATTCTTATATAAATATTTCAAACACAATAATTTTTAGATTACATGTCGTAATTAATCACTTGTTTTAAAATATCACATGTATTTATCGTTTATTATACAATTGTCTTATTTTATTTACATTTGAGTATTAAATGAATAAATATATGCATGAAACAACATATTTAAGAAAATTATGTTTTCTTACACGTACTTCAAAGTTTTTGATTATTTTTTAGCATTTTTATGTTTATTTATGTTAGATATAATAGTATTTTATATATAAAAGATTAAAATATTTAATTTTTATACATATATAATATAGTATAGTATGTTAACCCCTTTTACTAATATATAATATTATTTTAATATAAAAATTTATATTTTTTAAAATCATATATATATATATATATATATATATATATATATATATATATATATATATATAACAATTTGATATAATTTTATCATATTTGGTTGAGTATAATAATTTTTTCATATGATAGATTATGATTATAAAATGAATAGAAGTACGATAGAATTTTTATCTTTAGTAAACACAATTGAATATATATTAATATATAATAATAATGTATTATTAATTATCAAATTAGTGAAAATATTGACATGAAATTTTAAATTTTAGATCTGGTAAAAATATTTTTTTCATCAATTTTTTTAGATTTTTTTTTAAAAATATATTAATTTAAAATGAAAAGATATTATGATTAAAGAAGTTACACATATTTTATATTATTAATCTTAAGAATACATTTATAAATTTCTAAGGAAATGTCCAACTAAAAAAATCACACATGAAAAAAATCATTGATTCTATTTTAATAGTATAGATAGTTATTTAAAATTTTATAGAAATATTTTAAATATAATAATTTTATAGATTATATGTCGTAATTAATTACTTGTTTTAAAAAGTCACATGTATTTATCTATTCTTATTATATTTGTATTTGGTTATTAACGATCAACATATGCATTAAACAACATACCTTAAAATATTATATTCTTTACCCACACTTCAAAGTTCTAGATTAACTTTTAGCATTTTATGTTTATTTATGTGAGATAAAATATGCTAGTATATAAGAAAATTTAAAATATTTAATTTTATACATATATAATATAGTATAGCGTGTTAATCCGTTTTGCTAATATATTATATTTTAACATAAATAATTATGTTTTTGAAAATAATATATATATATATATATATATATATAATATAACATTTTTATATAATTTTATCATATTTGGTTGAGTATAATATTTTTTAATATGATAGATTATGATTATAAAATAAATAAAAGTATGCTAGAATTTTTTTTTCATTTAATAAAATATAATTAAATATATTAATTTATAATAATATTTTATTATTAATTACGAAATTAATGAAAATATTTACATAAAATTTTAAATTTTAGATTTTGTTAAAATAAAATTTGTTAGAATTTTAAAAGTATATATATTAATTCATAATGAAAAGATATAAAAAAATATTACTATTAAAGGAGTTACACATATTTATATTATTAATCTTAAGAATACATTTATAAATTTTTATGAGGTCGAACTAACGAAATCACACATGAAAGAAGTTATGACTTCTATTTTACTAATATAGATTATTATGTTAAATAAACTACTCTAAAAAAAGATAATAAGCATAATAACCCAAGTTTTGAGAAGTTGATCGTAGATTTCATGTATAACTAAAAAGTTTTTGTATTAATGACTTGTACTTCTTTTAAGCCGATTCAAACCATGTAGTTCAACCCCCTCTTCTGGAACATATCCATCCACCAAAAATTGAATTTGTGATTTTAACCAACCACAACTAGAGCTGTCAATTGGGTTGGACCACATGGGTGTGTCCAATTAGACATTTATTTTTCTACATCCAAAATATCTATACTCATATTTAACCCAACCCCATATATATCCAAACCCAATTTCATCCATATCTAACTGAACATGACCCAAACCCACCCGTTTACAACTCATGAGTAAAAATCTAAAATTACTTTTTTTCCGTTAAAATTGTGAAATTGTGTTTTTTATCAAAACAATTGATTCTTATTTTCGTTAAAACTGTGCTTTTATCGAAACTTTAAAAGTATATTTTATGTTAAAATCATGGAAATAGGTTTTTAGAAGTCCATAGGAACCCATTGTACATTTGGTTTTTACCCAATTGGACCGTGGACCAATTGGTCTTTTAACCTAGTTAGACCATTTGTTAATTGGATGCGTCCATAGCCCACCCAAAATGAATTGGACTGGGTTAGCCCATGAGCAACCCACCCACTTGACACATGTATGTAACCAATGTTTTGAAAACCGGAACGGACACCGACTCGGTATATCTACTGATTGACTGGTTAGACCGGTTCCACCGGTCGAACCGGGTTTTATATTTTAAAAAAATTAATATATATAATCATATATTTACATTATATAGGTCTAAAAATAATTATACATATAATATATTTTATATTCTCTTTATTAACTAGAAAAATGAACAATAATCGTAACTCTAATTATATATACAACAAACAAGTGAATACTATGTAAAACTGAAATTGATAAAAACCAAACGATTGATTGTTTGAATTACCGTATTTATTTATTTATACAACTAAAGTCTCAGATTTTATGAATATGTTAAAATAAGAATAATATATGAAATATTAAGTTTTAATAACAGTTAAAAATACATTATTTTTATGTTAATTTTTTAGAACCGGAGTTTAAAGTTGACATGGGTCATTGGTTTTACCGGTTTTTTGCCGGTTTTATCGGGTTTTTTAAATCCGAGTTTTAAATCAAACCGGACTCGACTTCTTTAGCGAGTCACGGTCGGACCGGTCCGTCCGGCCGGTCCGATCCGGTTTTCAAAACCATGCATGTAACCATAACATCAACTCTCTGTAATTACGTTATGTTCATAGTTCTCATGATAGTTAAAGAGTCCTAAGAAATATGTGAATCATATAAAATAAAACTAAACAATGATAGTTTGGTGGAAGAAAATTAGGAGAAAAATGTATTGGGTTAGAATCATGTCTACCATTTTCTGACCATATAATAGTGGGTTTTTAAACCTTATTTAAAATTCCAGAACTAGACTATTTGTAAATATTGTTTATCTAGAAAAATTAGTTGGGATTCAATCCAAATATCCTCTTTATCAGTCTAACAAAAAAAAACATAACCATGTGATGATCGTTTAATGGAGACGAGCTTTAAGTTGCTAAGCAACTTGGATTCGAAGGCACTTATTACACGCTATCGTGTGTCCACGTATATATAACCTCATTGTATACGGTTCATTTGAATATCTAGATAGAGAGTTCATCCGAAAACTACATTTCCCCTTAAATATTTTGTATGCACCCTTCAGAAGTTCAGGATACCCCATAAAACAAAAAAAAATATTATAAAAATTATAAAATACTAATCACTATTTACGTGACTAGTCGCCCCGAGTCGCGAAGGAAGGATCCACAAGAGAATAAGCTTTTGTTTCCATTCAAATTTGTCCATGAAATGTATTATTTTTGGTTGTATATATGTTGTTCATTGATTGTTGTGAATCTAATCTCCATAAGATTTTAAGTTTGGTCCTGTTGTTATTGGCCTATTTGGTTTTCCAATGACGGAACGAAGTTTTGAGGTCACATGTCCGTGAGAAGACAAATATGTGTTATGGGACATTGTGGTCATGTTCGTTACCCAAACGCAGTTACCAAAATCGGCGACCAAAATTTCTTCATAATATCATCTTTCTTAGTCATTCAGGTGAAAAATATAAAGTCTGGCGATCAATAACTAAAAAAATTCAGCAATGCCGGTGACGCAGAAAAAAAACAGTAACTCTTTTTTATACTTTCTCTCTCCTCAACATCTTATATCTCTTACTAGTGGTTTTTTAGTGTTTCGCGTGGGTTGTTTGCTTGTAAATGTGTCGTGGACTTCTATTAGTTGATTAGGGTTTGTATGTCCTTCATGTGTTAAGATGTGGTGTGTTTAGGTCACCGATCTGCTTATTCAGCTATTTGATGTAAGTGAGAGGATTAATGATAACTGTGTGTAAAGGAAAATTGTCCACCCATCAATATATCATCGCCCAACATATGTTAGGCTGAACATTTTTTCTAAAATATGTTATGCTTTTTTGGAGGCTGAACATTTTTTATTATTATATTTTGGTTTGTTACTGAAAGAGTGTATTGACAATACACATGATCTGCAACACTTCCATAAGGCAAACTAAATCCAGTTATGGTGGTATATTATTCTTGTTTCATATAAGAATTCTGAGTCTCTGACTTTGTGCTCTTAGGGAGTGTACATAATCAATTGATTCAGTATCAACTGCTTCTCACAAGACAAAACCTTTGTAGTTGTCATTTTTTTGGCTGCGAGTCTTTGGGATGTATCTCCAAAACACTGTTTTAAAAGATGAGGCGATGTTCCAATCGTAGCAATCGTATAATACGTTTCTTTTCCTGATCATAAGAGAATTTTTACCGTTGGTATAATCGAGTGCAAGGCTACTCTCTTAAATCAATTCTTAAAATGAAGAAAATTTGAACGGATTTTTTACTTAATAACCTGATAAAGTAGACTTTCCAATAAATAAACTAAGTATTTTTGATTAAAGAAATAAACTAAAATTTAGAAGCAGAAAAACTCAAATGAAAAATTTTATTTTTCTGATCATAAGTGAATTTTTACCATTGGTATAAGTTTTGAGGCATTGGCCTTAGGCCCTTCTCATATTCGTAAATTTTGGGGCATGAGCATATGCTAGTATAAACAATGTATTCTTTTAATAATTCAAATTCAAACATTCATCTCTTTTTTAATTTTTTTATTTTGGACACTAACCATCTTTTTAATGTTGAAAACTACTTCTCTGTATAGAATTTATATACATATATGTAAAATTTCTCATTAAACAAATATAACATTTTCCAAGTTTGTATACTTTTTCTTCTAATAATTTTGAAATCTAAAATAACTAAAATCAATTATTTTTATCTACCTTTTTATATTAAAAAAATATTATTACACTGTATTATTTAAAATAAAAATGAATTATTTTTTGCCTTAGGCCCCAAATACTCTAGGCACGACATTGGGTCAGACTTCAGACTATGCGGGTCTTCTTAGCGGAGTGACCAACCTCCAGAGCTGGTTCTTCCTCCAGTGTTTCGGGCATAAACAGGGGGTCAATTAGTGCATTTGTCTTAGCTATTACCCTTTCAATCACACCATCAACAGTACAACCTTTTGTGTTTGCTGTCACAACTCTATTCACAACAAGAGTTCTTAACCAAACCTGCGTGGGGCATAAGAGATTTAAATCATTTGAGTTCCTCAAATATTCAATAGGGGGTTCTCAACCAAGATGTGACGTATGAATTTTGTTTTGATATAATGTTAGTTTCCAAGAAGTATGTACATATCTTTTATAATGGATATCAACTAAAACATATTTTATTAACTTCTTAATATTTCATGAGCCTTATTTAGCTGTTATCATATTTAGAAGGAAAATGTCTGTATCCGAGCATTATTTATTTATTAACTTTTAAATGTCTGATCCCGTGCAAAATAAAAGAAAGAGAGATGCTACGAAGATGCCAACATGACTTGTAACCCATTCTCACATGCTAATATAGAATTTAATCAATGTGTGTCTTCTTTGTGGAGGGCCCTTCTGGCATGACTGTTGACCTCCTCTCTGGTGTCCCTTGCATCCACTGAGGCATCACTTTGATCTATTGCCTCACCTCTTTTACTTTCGAGAATCCAATTAGCGACACAGCCTTTATGATTAATGATTGACTTCATTACTCGTAAGACCATGGGAGGGAACTTCTTTTAACTGCTCTAGTATCCGGCATATCATCTCCCGGGTTGTCATTCCCTCCCCGACAATATACAATTGCAGTCAATAATCAGAAAATGATAATAAGTTGCATACGGTAGACACTTGCTATTGTACTAACCTGAAGCTCAAAATTAGGTACGGACCCTAACTATTAACCATGTCCTTACTTGGGAAGAGTCCATAGGTTAAACTTCTTAAAGATATGAATTTTCATGAGTAGCAATAAACCTTCCAATGCTTATGGTGATTTTGATGCGTTGTGTGCTTTTACTCTCTTCATTAAAGTAGTTTTGATACCTCTTGTCCAACAATATCTGCAATCAAGATAAATTATTATAGCTAGTTTTAATGTTTAAGGTTTATGTAAATAAACAATCTACGTTGGTTGATATATATGTACATTTATTTAGTTTCAATCATAAATATATGTGTAGAGAGTATAAATCTCGCAGCTTATTTTTTTAGAATACTTTATATAATTTTTTTAGCATAATATTTCAAAGATTAGAGTGACACATGACAAGAAAACAAAGACGTTACTTGACAGACCTATAAACCTTTTAATATATGCAGTAGTTTAAAAGGAGGGAAATGAAAAAAGACTTGGAAAATCCGGGTTCATGTTGGCCAAGACCATCAGCTGGTCGTAACTGTAGAGCCTGAAGCTCTCCAACGGGATCAGTTGAATCGTTTCAACAACCACCACAAATATAGTTTGGTCAGTCAATATAATAGCGACATGGCCTTCTGCAAGACGAAAGTTGGGGCTGCTCCTTGTGACATCAAACACACTATAATATCATAAACTGAAGCTTCTCTCAATATGTGTTTGAAGATGTTCAGCCGGTGCACATTTCTAGACGCATGAATCAGATAACAACTTATTAATAAAGTTAAGGGTTTATAGTGATTTAAACCTTCAACTATTTTTAAATCGGATGGAAAACCTTCAACTAAAATTTTATGTTTTAAAACCTTCAACTATTAAACCGTTAATGTCGTTAATCCTCCGTTAACAAAACCGTTTTATCTGAACGGAGACACGTTAACTTGAAAACAACATGCGATACTTACGAATATCTTAGTGATTTAAACCCCCAACTATTTTTAAATCGGATGGGAAACCCCAAATTAAAATTTTATGTTTTTAAACCCTCAACTATTAATCTTTTAGTGCCTTTAACTTTACGTACACAACATTTTTTAAACAGAAAACGCATTGTTTCATTTTATTACAGAAACGACATGAGATTCTTAAACACTCTTTATCAATGGGCAAGAGACATTCACCATTCATCCCCAAATAACAAGGGTATTTTATCCTTTTAAAAAACCATCGAATGTGAGATAAATAAAAAAAACTCTGTTGTTTCTAATCCTAATTATTTATCTCATATTCATCTTTTTGATAAATTTTAGGTAAAATTTTGAGTGTGAAGAGATGAATAATCTAAGTTACTTAACATTCCAAATTTTTCCTTTTGATAAATAAATGCACATGAAAGAAACAATTAGTATTAGAAACAACATAGATTTTTAATTTATTTCATTTTCTATGGTTCGTAAAAAGGAAGAATAATCCTATTTTTTTATTTGGGGATAATCGTGATTGTTCATGCCCAGTGGTAAAAAGGGGTTTAAGCATCTCGTATTATTTCCGTGATTAAATGAAATGTTGCATTCCAGTTTAACGGATTTCCATTAAAAAAAAACGAATTTATTTACGGAGGGTTAAAAGTATTAAAGATTCAATAGTTGAGAGTTTAAAAACATAAAATTTTAGTTGGGGGTTTTCCATCTGATTTAAAAATAGTTGAAGGTTTAAATCACTAAGATATTCGTTGATTTTAAGCATTTCGTGAAACGCCACGTTTCAATTTAACGGGTTTCCATTCAGATAAAACGGTTTTGTTAACGGAGGGTTAACGGCATTAATGGTTTAATAGTTGAGGGTTTAAAAACATAAAATTTTAGTTGAAGTTTTTCTATCCGATTTATAATTAGTTGGGGGTTTAAATCATTAAAAACCCTAAAGTTAATAATGGAAAACAGCAAACGTAAATTGTTAGGGTAGATGCGCCAGCTGGATCCCACAGGGGAGGGCTGTCACATAAAAGTCGACTTTTATGTGACAGCCCTTCCCTGTGGGACCCAGCTGGCGCTGCAACGCATCGACCCTAACCCCTCCCTTGTGATACAACCTGCCCGAAATCACCCCTAGGCCTCGGCTCACAAATAAGTTATTGGTGAGGTTCGAACCCAGAATCTCACCCTTTAACAACACTCTTACAGAGAAGTTGTCAAAAATTTCAATATATATTTTTAGAAGACCAATGAGAATTAAAACAGTTCAATACTTCAACAACAACCTTAGTCATTAAAAATCTTTCTCTTACAAAAAATAATATTATAATTAATTTATATGATTGGTTGTAGAATTACTTTATATTTTATTTTAACACTTGAAAAACTGAAAATACTCTAGCTTTCAAAACAAAAAAAAAGTTTTTTTTTTAATATCTCCAATATGAACAATGTAATCAGTGGCTTTTACCATAAAGATATTTTGTAAACGTTTTTGTCTGTGCTTTAAAAAACTTAAAAAATTCTAATAATTCATTACCTACAAATTTAATTCTTTTATATAAGAATACATAGCCATCAACAATGATGTTTTGTTATTTTCTATAAAAGTGTTAAAGTATTTTATTTAGTTATATATAAATAATGATGAAAATAAAGAAATTGATAAAACATATATATTAATTATCTATTTCTACATTTATTTACCAAAATTATTATTTATAATATTACTTGTGTTATTTGGTAATATTTATAATTAATTCTAGAGTTACCTTTTATTTGTAGAAGTTAAATAATAAAGTTAACAACCAGTCAAATTATAATTATTTTTTTAAAACTTAACCTATTAACGACAAAAAAATACTTAAGTGACTTTTCATTAATATAAATAGTGGGATTTATCTCCTTAACACTAAGGATAAATTTGGTTAAAGTAAAAATGAAAACATGTAATAGGAAATGGTAGTTTAAGCAATTTCTCCCATAATTTTGTTAAATCACAATTTCACATTCATTTTGTATTTAGAGTTTAACATAAAACTCAAATGGGTTAAGAAAAAAAAAATCTTCCTTAAATTATCTCCGATCATCACACTATTTTATCAAACACTCATCGGAGAAATGTTTTTTTTATATTAAAACTAAGAATAGTTTAGATATCTTTTAAGAGTATTATTTTCATTTATTTTAAATTACTTTAAAACATATATATTTTTATTAAATATTATTAACTAATTATATATAAAATAAAAAACAATATTTAAATTTTTAAATAACATAGTGTCATTATTTTAGGAATATATACTTAATATTAATGTGAGATCCAATGTTAAATCAAAATAAAATGTTTTTATTTGTATAAAATTTGTTAATTTTTTATTATTTTCATTTTAAAATTTTATTATACAGCAAAAAAATACATCTCATTATTTTTAAATAATATTTTTTACTTTCAGTTTACATTATATTTTTCATCTTTGACTTTAACAATTGTAGAACTGATAATTTTTATTGATCCTTATTTTTCAATTTACCTTAACGTTTTAAAAACACATAAAACTAATTAGTTCACATTTTAGTAACATAAAAATACATATATATCGACAAAAAAATAAATCATAAGAATATAAAAAACCAAGAACACAACAATGACATTTTCTTATTTGCCCTCATGTTTTTATTTATGTCTCCTTTGTTTTTTTCTTATTAAAAATAAGCATGCTAAAATATTATAATAAAAGCTATATAATTTATATTAATAGAGTATTAACTCTAGGAAAAGCTTGTATTTGATTAATATAATTTTAAATGACCTACCATAAAATAAATGACTTACTGTATACTCCATCCGTTTCATATTAAGTTTCGTTGTAGAGATATTTTTGTTACAAAATAAGTGTCATTTTTGACTTTTGATGCAAAATTTATTAACTTTCTATTGTAATTTATTTATTTTATTGGTTGAAATATGATTAGGTGTAGGTAATTGTGTTTTTATATAGAAAATATGAAAAAAAAATTATTTTCTTAATACGTGTGCACAAAGATAAAGTGACACTTAATATGAAACACAGAGAGTAATACTTTTAATTCAGCTGTTTATATTAATAGATTAATTAAATAAAAAAAATTATTAATATAATTTTAAATGATTTACCATAAATAATTTATGTTTTAAAATATATAAAAAATTAATAATTTCTAAAAGTGGTAAATCATATGATATCACATTGTTACTGAAAAAGGATTGCATTTTTTTTAAATTATATATTTGACTGTTTTATATTCATTTGACATATTTTAGAATATATATATAGGAAATGAGTGAGTTTAATTAATATTATTAGGTTTAGACTAATTAGTTTTCTGAAATCTATGATTTATTGTATTCACTACTAATATAAATATATCAAAAATCATTTTTTATAATACATGTATTTATTTGTATGTTATCATATGATTAATCACATGTGCTTATATGTATATTATCAACTTATATAATGTAATCTATAATATTTAATTTATTTCTATAAATAAATTATGTTAATTCATCTATATTTAAGATGTTTAATTGTTTATTTTGAAACATAGATTAGATTGTGTAATTATAGAATTAGTTTTCTTTCAAAAATTTTAATTAAATATAGAAAATATGAAAAACCATCAACCAATCAAATTATCTACTCTATTAAAATAGGGTCACTATTTTTATCTACTATAAAAATTTATATAGGTTCATTTTATTAGGATTGATAAAAGAATCATTTCATTATCTAACCATATCATTTACAAATACAACAATTAAAAACATTTATCTCTATCTTATTTAATAAATCAAGTGCATCAAATTCAAACATTCTTGATACTATGTATTTATCAGCCACTAATATTTAAGTATCAACCAATATTTTAACAACTAGAATTTTGTTATGAAAATATTTTTTCATTAAAGTTTTGGGAAGGAAAATATTTTTTAAGGACCATAACCATTATAATAAAACTCATTTTCATAACTTAATATTAAATGTATATTTTAAACTTATTTTATATTCATTTTATTTTCTTTTTAAAATAAAAATACCTACCCGTACGTGCGGGTTCAACTCTAATAACAATTAATTAAAGAGTTCTCCTATGAACAACACGTTAGCATAAATCATTAAATGAGAATATGAAGATGAGGATGAGGATGAGCTATTAAAAGCCTATAATCTCTCTTTTTTTTTTTTGCTTTACCGTGCGGAGGCAGATCCAATTGAGTTAATGGGGGTGTCACACATAACACCCCTTAAATATCTATAAATACTAGTTTGTTGACAAAAGACAATGAAAAATCAGTAGCTCCGCTGGAAAACTTCCTCTCTTAAACCCCATAAAGCTCAGTTTAAATGTCACTAATTATGACACCTTTGATTTTTTGACCCATGTTAAATGCATTTTTAGATTCGCCACTGTTCTCATGTTGTAATTTGTATTACTGATTGTTGTTGCGGCATTACCTAAACGAACATGCCATGTATCAAAAACTTTAATTTAATATCAGAAACACAACGTATATATAGAAATAACAGGAGAAGAGTCAACATGAGTCAACGTATCATCAGACAAGAAGACACATGTGTTCTGTTCTCCGGCGTGTTTGTTACCGTTATCTGTCAAACTCTCTACTCGACGACTCGTATGGGTTTATTCGACATCTTGAAAACCAAATGGACAGACCCGGAAACCAAAACGATCCCTTTGAGCTGTAAACTCTGTTGCCAGATTCATCGACGGAGGTAGCAGAGCCGCTGCGGGAAACCCGAAGGATGTTTCCATGGTGCTTTTTGGTCATGAAATCCATGGTTCAACCAGAATATCACTACAAGAAAACATCGTTATTCTGAGGGACATACCGAGAGGAACTGAGTTCCTCAGAATTTTCTGATGAAAAACCGAGGAAATACCGAGGAAAGAAAGAAATGTGGTTTCCTCGGAATTTTCCGAGGAAATTTCAAGGAAGACCCAGTTCCTCGGAATATTCCGAGGGAATACCGAGGAAACAGGGTTCGTCGGAAAAAACCGACGGTTATTTCAAAAATTTCGAGGACTTTTTGTAGCCGTTAGAGAGCCGTTGGGGGATTTTAAAAATTCCGAAGAAATTCCGAGGAAGTGTCGGTTCTCCTCGGAATTTCCTCAGTATGTCGGCAGGATTTCATCTATAAATTCAGCCACCCCTCTTCCTCTTCATTCCACTCCATTTCTTCTTCTTCCCTCCTACTATCACGAATTTGGTTTCAAAAAAACATGTCTTCTTCAAATTATTTTCGTTCTTGGATCGATCGACCTCATTTGGATCCGGACACGAGATTGCTTACGGAAGAATACCAACGAGGTATAACCAGATTCATGGGGTTAGTTCGCCGACAACCGGAAGCAGAAACATGTAAGTTAAGATGTCATTGCTCTAATTGTAAAAATAGAAAGGTTATTAAAGAGTGGAATGTTTGGACTCATCTATATTTGAGTGGGTTTACACGAAGTTACAAAATTTGGTATCATCATGGGGAAACTAATTATGAACTTGGTAGTACTAGCAAACCTCAGCCGGCGGTTAGATTAGAAGAACCTATTAGAACGGATGTAGATTATGGAGTAGGTACTGAGCAGATGGTAAATGATCATTTTAGAGGGGAAGATTTACCCAATGCAGAAGCTAGGAGATTTTATGATATGTTGGATGCTGGAAAGCAACCATTGTACGAAGGTTGCAGAGATGGTCATTCAGCTTTATCATCTGCTACAAGACTGATGGGCATTAAAACAGATTATAACTTGGCTGAAGATTGTGTGGATGCGATAGCTGATTTTGTTAAAGGTATTCTACCTGAGGATAATGTAGCTCCAGGTTCATACTACGAGGTTCAGAAACTCGTAGCTGGTGTTGGTTTATCTTATCAAGTAATAGATGTATGCAGCGATAACTGCATGATTTATTGGAGGGTGGATGACCAGCGGATTACATGCAAATTTTGTGGGAAGCCTCGTTATAAAGATACGAGTGGAAGAGTTCCAGTGCCATATAAGAGGATGTGGTATTTGCCTTTGACGAAAAGGTTGCAGAGGTTGTATCTTTTGGAACGCACAGCGCAACGAATGAGATGGCATGCAGAGCACTAAGCAAATGGTGAGATTAGACATCCTTCAGATGCAAAAGCGTGGAAGCATATCCAATCAAAGTATCCCGACTTTGCTTATGAGAGAAGAAATGTCTACCTTGGATTATGTACTGATGGTTTCAGCCCGTATGGGAAGAGTGGAAGACAATATTCTCTATGGCCAGTCATTGTTACACCATACACTTACCCCCAAACTTGTGCTTGCGACGAGAGTTTATGTTTCTCTCCATTCTCGTTCCCGGACCAGAGCATCCTAAGAGATCACTTGATGTGTTTCTTCAGCCACTAATATATGAGTTGCAACAACTATGGGCTGAAGGTGCTGAAACATATGATATTTCGTGTAAAGAGAACTTTCAAATGCGGGCAGTACTAATGTGGACAATAAGTGATTTTCCAGCATATGGTATGTTATCTAGATGAACAACGCATGAGAGGCTATCATGTCCATATTGTCAAGATGACACAGATGCTTTCCAACTAAAGAACGGAAGAAAAACGTGTTGGTTTGACTGTCACAGACGATTCCTACCACCTGATCATCCATACCGTCGGAGTAAGACTTTGTTTAGGAAGAACAAGCAGGTGTTTGATGGTCCACGTGAAGAAGTTAGTGGGTTAGGTTTGAAGACACAACTAAGAGATTTTGGTGCAGCAAGGACGCCAGACGTCGGTGGACATGAGCATTTTCCGGTAGATGCTGTTGGAGAACTACATAACTGGCACAAAAAAAGTATTTTCTAGGATCTGCCATATTGGGAGGATCATCTGCTAAGGCATAATTTAGATGTCATGCATATTGAGAAGAATTTTTTGACAATCTCATGAACACGATCCTTAACGTTCAAGGTAAAACAAAGGATAATTTGAAGTCAAGACTGGATTTAGTCGATATATGCGCTCGTTCAGAACTTCATGTTGATGGGAATGGTAGGGCTCATTTTCCCATATACCGACTTGATGCAGAGGGAAAAATGCCTTCTTTGATTGGATTTCAAACGATGTGGAGTTTCCAGACGGTTACGCATCTAATTTGCGTAATTGTATCGACATAAAGGAAGGAAAGTTTATTGGCTTGAAAAGTCACGATTGCCATGTGTTGATGCAGCGCCTCCTTCCGTTTGCCTTCAAGGAACTATTACCACGAAATGTTCATGAAGCAATTGCAGGGATAAGTGCTTTCTTCCACGATTTATGCACCAGATCAGTGACTCTTGAAGGTATTGAAAATCTGAAGACTAACATAGCTGTGATTCAGTGCAACCTTGAGAAGATATTTCCTCCCTCATTTTTTGATGTTATGGAGCATCTTGTTATTCACCTGGCAAGAGAATTGGAACTTGGTGGTCATGTGCAGTATAGATGGATGTATCTGTATGAGCGGTATATGTTCCATTTGAAGAAGAAGGTGAAAAATTTAAGTAGTGTGGAAGGTTCTATAGTCGCACAGATGATCAATGAAGAAATATCAAACTTTGCCGAGTACTACTTTCCAGCAGGAGTTCAGACCAAAAACAGAAGACCTGCTCGGCATGATGATAGAGGCGAACGGGCAACATATCATGTTAAGGATCCAGATATTTTCACAGATGTTGGACGACTTAGCGGAAAACCAAAGGACCGTCGACTTACTGAGCAGGAGCGAAGTCATTTGCAAACATATTTGCTCACCAATTGCGAATATGTTCTTCAATATGAGAGGTAAATTTATTATCTTACAAATTTTTATTTTAACAAATTAACATTTATACCTTTTTAAAAACATTATTGTCATCACATGTACACGATTTTCATGGCAGAAAAGCGGTTCGAATATAGATACGCCACAGAGGAGGACCTAGAAGAAATTAAGGAGAGAGAATTTGCTGGATGGATGTTTACTTATATGAGTGCCTTAACAAATTAAAATATCATTTAACACATATTTATACAAATTAAAATATCATTTATCACATATTTATATTAATTCATTATATATGTGCTATTAATAGGCGTATGCTATCTGCGTTGGAGACCCAGATGGCAACTCAACAGGTGGGGTTTGAGGCACAGAGGAGGCTGAACGAGCAAATGATGGAGATGATGAGGAGGTTGCACCCGAACGAGGTATTCCCGAGCATGCCAGACCCGAATTCCCAAAACCCGTAGTTTTTTTTTTTCAAAAACTCTGAATGTTTTATTTTTATTTGTATGACTTTGAATTTTATATAATATGTTTTTAAATTTAAATTTTAATTTTATATTTTATATTTTTGAATTTAAATTTCAAAAATTTAATTTTTTTTTTTAAAAAATATTCTTTTGGGATATTCCGAGGAACCCTGTCCCTCGGAAAATTCCGAGGAACATTTCCCTAGGAATATACCGAGGAACATGTCCCTCGAAATTTTCCGAGGGATAACTTCCTCGGTATATTCCAAAGACTTTTCCGACGAACTGTGGTCCTCACAGTTTCCTCGGAATTTTTTTTCCTCGGAATTCCGTCAGAATATTCCGAGGGAATTCCGAGGGAAAATTAAATTACGAGGAGTTTTTTCCAAGGACATATTTCCTCGGTATGTCGTCGGAATACGTTTATTCCGACGACATACCGACGATTTTGGCCCTCGGAATGAGCCTGTTTTCTTGTAGTGTATCACCAAATTTTCCGAACCAGACATCTAGGAGATACCAGCGACAAAGATTCAGTCCAAAAAACATATCTCAACAATCTGAAAGGGTTTGCCAAGAAACCAATTTTCAAAGAAGGTTAACTCAACAATTCATAAATAAGGCTTGCTTGGAATTACAAGAAAAGATTGACGGAACAAGAAGTTATGTATTTTACAAACTGGAAGTTTCTCAGCTCGTCCATCTGTAGTACCCGATTTTAGAAGTACATTCAAGCTCATGAAACGGCCTGAACCAAATTTAATCATAGAATTCAAGATGGATTTCTCATATTCACATAAATCCCAAAATCAGAAGAAATGGCTAGAGAGATTAGAAGATATGATCATTTTCCAAAATCGGCCAAACCGAATAATTTATGAAAAAATGGATAATTTTTCGGTTTGATCATTTACCAGCCAAGAAATTCTGACCAGAAGACTTTCTGATCAAACCAAGACTTCCAGAAGACCAGTATAACCAAACATGAGTTTATGTCATCCTCTTACCATGGACCAGAGACCATATGATCAAGGGGATCCTTAGTAACTTCAATCTGCCTTACTTGAAGTCTTATGCCATTAAACTCTAACAACTTTTTTTTCATTCACTTGTGGACGTTATCAGCACCTTCCAAGAACTAAAGAAGGTTCACATGAAGATCAATATCCCTTAAAACCTTTCAGGTTCAAAATTACTCAAGCTCCCATCTTCAAGCCAAAATCCCAACAATCTTTCCAACAGCTAGTTTCCGATTTTGTTGCTTTGTTTGATTTCTTTCTTTTTCTATCTCTTAAAATTTTAGAGAATCGTGTAAGGAGTTCTATCTAAATCTCATTTCGTCCATTGTAAAGATTACCCTAAATCATCAAAGTTTATAAAGTTTATTTCGTTTTTATCAAATAAGAGTCTTTGCATAAAATATACGTCTTTAAAATTTCAAGTGTGATTCTTTGTAGTTCTATTGATTTCGTGAGTCTAGTTTTTTGTGTGTGGTTTAAACATACTTAGGGCTTGACTGGTGTAACTACAGCTGTTACGATTGCGGTTGCGGACGTTTGCGGATGCAGGTGATTGCAATTTTAAGCGTTACTAAAAAGGTTGGATGATTGGTACAACGGTTAAAAATTGTTGCGTTTGCGAGATATGTATGACTAATTAACTACCAACTTCAACAGTGGTTAAACAACAAATTAACAATATTTAAATTTTATATAATTACAAAAATATTAAAAATCATAATATTATAATAAAAAACTATATTTAAAAAATTATACTATTAATTTTTTAAAAAGTTATAGAAAATATTTTTTAAAGTTTACTAATATATATATATATATATATATATATATATATATATATTTGAATTTAAAATTTTAATTGAATATTTTTATTTTTATATTTATATAGTTTTTGGAGAAGAAAAAAATTATCCTCGTGCAACTGTTAGTAACCGCAAACGCTAACTGGAATCAGCTTTTCGATTTTAGAGGTTTATAGCGGTTTAGATCGATTTATAGCGTTTCTTATGATTGTTGCAAAACGCCAACAACTGCTACAAACCGCAAAAACTGCATTTACGGGTGATGGCGGAGAAACCAATCATGCCTTTAGTACTCATGTTGAGAGAGACAATCTAACCACAGACTGAGAGACCCATTCATTTATTCATCGCTTCCATCTCATCCATCGACAAAACTTAAGAATGATACACATCTAGCAAGTCTAGCTCCATTCCTTCCATCATCCGACCATCTTTCTCATATTACCATTTCCATTATTCTATGTTTTACTTAATAGCATTTGCATCTCATCCTTTTACCATTTGTTTCAGGTTTATCAAGCTGATTTCTAGACATATCGATCAATCGACTATATCTCGGTCGAACCGGTTGTTTTGCATGCCATCGCACAGATGGTTCGCGGCGTTGGCGTTAAGTCTCTGTGGAGAGGGTCGTCGAAACAGAGTATTGCTTGTTACAGCGTCACAGATAGCTTCGCTGTTTACGTTGTATTTTGTGAAGTAAAAGGCAATTAACGCAAGCACGCGAGGCTTCACGTGATGCAACATGCATGCTTTCAGTCTCTTGATTTAGCATGACCACGGTTGCGGACGTTACATAATTTTAATTATATACTTTACGGTTTTAAAATGTTCCAGTTATTGAAGTTCAGGAAGGTTCCATGTAGAAAAAAAACAAGAGAGTAAAGGCAATTACGGATTAATATCAAGTTTTTTGCGGGAACTAAAACCTATAATATAACTGTATATTTGGATGTATTGATCGAGATAAACGGCTGAAAATAATTTTCTATAAGTATTAACTAGATTTTGATCCGTGTTTTTAAAGTTTGAGATTTTTTTGTTGATATTAACCCGTTTGTTAGTTCATAATAAAAATAAAATATCTATTTGTTCAATCCGTTTCTATTTGATAAATATTTTGTATATTCAATTAAGTAACCTAGAAAACGATAATTGTAAAAATGTTTTCTAAATTAAGTTATATGCACTTCTGTAATATAGTTTTGAGATATATTTATGAGATATATGTAGTATCAATATATTTATGAGATATTTGTAGTATCAATATAAAAAATAATTACATTTGATTTAAAAATATATCAGGTAAAACTTATTATAGAATAATTTATTTTGTTTTACATTTCATAATATTTTCTAAATTTTTTTAAAAATTGACCTGTATTTATAGCAAAAGAATTTTCTTTATAGCAAATGACCCCATTAAATGAACTTAACTTATTTCTGTATACTTTGAGCGTAAAAAATTATTTATGTATATATAATAAACGGAAAATTTGACCCGTATATATAGAAAATGAATTTTTTGAATTGATTCATGAAAACTCTGGTTCTATGTGATAAAGGTAAAGAAATAATACTGAGCAATACTGAGAACTTGATTTATGTTAACAATGAGTACTTGACATGAGTGTTATATTTCTTGTATAGGTTACAAAAAAGGTTGGTTTCATGGCAAAGAGAATGGAAGCAATGGAATTGGAGAGGAACATAAGAAGAGCTCGATGAATATTTGTAAAGGTGAAAAACTTGGAAATTGATATTTGTATAGTATATCGTAAGCATAGTTTTAAAAACCGGATTGGACCGACCGGTCGAACCGGTCTGACCATGACTCGTTGAAAAAAATCGAGTTATGTTCGGTTTAAAACCCAAATTAAAAACAAAATTCGATAAAACCAACTAAAAATTGGTAAAACTGACTTTCAAAACCCGGTTCTAAAAGAATCAACATATAATTAATGTGTTTTCAGTTGTTATTAAAATTTAATATTTCATAATCAATGTTTTATCACTATTTAATTTAGTTTTCTATTTAGTTTTATTTTCTTAAGAAAAATGTAAAAAATATCTCTTACCTCTCATATACTAATCTTATATTGACATATTTCTAAAACTAGAGAATTTATTTGTAAAATAAATAAATACGTTATGTTTTTTTATCAATTCCAATTTACATAAATTCACTTGTTTAGTGTACATATATCTAAATTTATGATTGTTTTTTTTTATTTTTCTAGATAATAAAATGGATCATAGAACATATTATATGTAAAACTACTTTCTTTTAGGTTTATATAGTGTAAATATATGATTATATATATATATATATATATATATATTATTAAAATAAAATAAAAAAAATATTTGACATAGAATACTTTCTGTGAAAAATAAATTTATTAATATACATAAACATACTAATTGGAGTTCTAATTTATAAATAGATAAAATAGTTAATATAGTAATAATTTATTAGTTAAAGAATTTGTTATACTATAACACATCATTTTGATTAGTTAAATATCCAATTATAATATGATAAACAAACAAATTATAGACAACTAAAAATTATCGATCTGTCATAAATTTCATATATTATAAATCGAACAAACATTTGTACGCATGTATGTTTGTGCAACCATTAAAAATTTGTGTTGTAAAAAATTCATATGTTTATTTTATTAAAACAAACATCCATCTGAATTCACAAATCATTGGTTGGGCTTTAGATTTAGAAATTTTAGTGTAAAATTTGATATGTAAATATTTCTATTTAAATGAGTTTAATTTAGTTGTAAAAATTAAATGAAAGAAAAACAAAAAATATATTCTTACATCAATATTTTTTTTCTTTAGGGTTTGATTGGATCAAGTTGTACATTTATATATTTTGCAGTAAATTAGTGTTGTACATTTTTCTTGTTGTAACTGTATAAACTAGATTTCGACCCGCGCAACCGCACGGTGTTCTTTTATCATAAAATGTAATCTTATATATAATTGACATTTTAATGTTTGAATTTGATTATTTATATATTTTAAGATTTTATTTTGGTAAAACTATTTTATTTTAAGATTTTATGTCAATTACAATAATATGTTACAAATATTATTTGTCAAATCATGTTTTTTACTTGAATTAATTTTTTCTTTATTTATTTTTAAATCTAATTATTTAATATATTTTATTTTTAAATCTAATTATTTAATATTTTATACACCTATTTATTTAAAAGTTAGTTTATATTTAAATAATATGGTATTTGTTTCAAAGTTATATGAAATTGTTTTTATATACCAAATATATGATCAAATAGCTATGAAGTAATTGGTATATTTATTTTATAAATTATTTGTATAATAGTTTACAAATATAAAAGTAGAATATATTACTGTGTATATGCCGATTAATTAAGTTTACAAAGTATAAGAACATCATAAAATATTATTAAAGATATATCAATTCGTAGTGAATGTTTAAAATATAAGAGCATTTAAAACTATGTTATTGCATTTTTACCTCTTTATTTGTTCTATATTTGTAATTTTTTAAATTTTGTTATTATCATATGATCTAAAAACTATATAAATAATATTTTTATATTGCTCTTGAAATCTAAATAAAAAGATACATTATAATGATATTTTAATTAAAACTATGATTGTATTTTAGATAGAATTATATAAAATAGTAATAATAATAATATCACATATTAAAATTAAGAAACATATATTTAGGAATGAAATAAGAAAAAGATTTCATTAAAGATACTCTTATTTATTTGTTTAGAGAAGGAAAAAATAAATAATATTGTTATGTAAATAACAAAAATTATTAAAGTAATTATCTAAGAGATGGTCCAACTTAAAAAATCACACATGAAATGAGTTGTGAATTCTATTTTAATATAATAGATTTTTGTTGTAGGTTTGATAAGACTAAAGTATTTATTTCTAAATTTTCCAAAACAAAAACATAAGTGCTCTAGGTATTTTGCTTTCCAAATCCAAAAACAAAAATAAAAAAATCTATAGTTTTAAAAAATCTTTCTAAAACATAAACATTTATGATTTAAAATAACTTTGCTCGAGAGAGATTCTACAACACTTATAATCACTTATCAATCATCATTTTAGAAAAAGAAATTCATATAATAATTTCTTTAAATTTTTTATTTATCTTTAAAACTATATAAAATATGATTGATAATTTATATAATTTTAAATAAATTTAAAGTTAAAATCATTTGATACAGGTCAACCGATCACTCCAAAGGATATAAGAAAATTCAAGATTTGAGTAAATTCAAGAAAATACGAGATTTGAGTAAATCTTAAAAAGATTTGAGTAAATCTTAAAAAGATTTGTTACAAGTTTTATTGGGTTCGAAAAAATCTTTAAATTTGAAATATATTTTATTTTAAAAATTATTATAGTTTTATGTTATTATCATTTTATGAAATAGATAAAATTTATAAAAGTTTTTAAAAATTAATTTTCAAATAATTTTTATTTTTTATTTTATTTCAAACAAATTTATTTCCTTTTTAAAATGTAAAGAACATTTTCCTTTTTTTAAAAAGTTTCAAATACCATCATAGGGGTAGTATTTTAATTTGTTATAATTTACACTAGAAAATATCATTCAAATGCTATCAAAATTCATAAATTCATATTTTCAATAAGTTAGAATTTGAGAGAATTTATATAAATGACTAATTTAATAAGAATGAATTTAACATAAAATTTAGAAATGTTATAACAATAAGAGAAGATTTGAAAAAAAATATTCTCAAATTTTAAATCTAACTAGATTTTAACCCGCACATACGTACGGATATTTTTCTATTTTTATAAATGAATTAGTTATTATTACAAATATATAATTTTATTTTAGTGTTCTATATTTTGTAAATCTATAATATTATTGTTTATATTTCTTATTCAGTATTATTAATATATAGTGATTTGTTTTAAAAAAATCACTTTGTTATTAATTTTTATTACTTACTAATATATTTTCGAGTTAGTTACAATAAAATAACCATATGAAATAATCAAATAGAGAACATTTTTCATAATATGTTTTTTTTCTTTAATTTATACATTTTGCATATAATATATTTTAAATTTTATTTATGTATATTATATAAAAGAAATATATTTAATATCATTTCTATTTACATGTTGTGTATAAGAAAATATACTTTAACATATAGCATTTTAGTATTTTACGGGTTTTATAAGTAAAAAACTGTTTTGTTTAAATAATATAGCATTATTTTTTTGTAAATTTTATACATAGTAGTATTTATCATATTATTTTAGTAAATTTTATTGATATCGGGTATTTTTTGGATGTTATGATATTAATTTTTATTTTATTTTTTAAAATTAAGACTTCAAAATATTAGATTACTTTAATTTTAACAAGATATATAAAGAGTTTTTTCATGGTGCATTCCAAAAATTTATTTTTCATTATCTATAATTTTATATTTTCTAAAATTTTCATATTATGATTTTGAGTTTAAATATTTATTTTCAAAAATTTATATTTTTTCAAGAAAAACTTTGCAAAATTACACAACTATTTTTGAATTTGGAACATTAAATGAATTTTGAATTTTTTTTGTGATTACATCTAATCAATTATTTTATAAATAAAATATTTGAATTTTTATTTTGAAAATAATTCTCAATTGATTTTGTTCTAAATAAAATACAAATAACTTTAAAATTAAAATTGTATTTATCATTAATATTTAAATGAAATACTAAAATTTTATAGTTCTCTAATAACATATTCTTAAATACTATATAACTAAAGTTTATTATATACTATTATATTTTTATATACAAACATTTTTAAACAATATATTATTGAGAGTTTCAAAATAAATAAGAACTTGTACATATATACATATATATATATAAGTTTAGCCTATGTTGATACATTTATTTTGTAGAAAAATATTATATAGTTAAGAATTTTAACCCATTTTAATGATGACTGATAATTTATTTAAATGAAAAATTTAGAAATTTAAAAATTGTGAAATTATCTATTTAATATAATTTTATCATATTTAATTCATGTAACACGGCTATTTTTAAATAATCGTGAATATATTTGTAGAATTTATGAAAAACAGTATATAATTTTTTATTTTCTTGTTTTATAATAAAATATTAGTTAAAATTGATTTATAATAATATTATATTACTAATTACAAAATTTATTAATGTGTTATTTTCTAAAAAATATTTAAAATTGTAAGTAATATTTTGTTAGATTTTTTTCTGAACAGATTTTGTTATAATTAAAAAGTAAAATTGAAATTTAGATTTAATTTATTATTAATGTAAATAATCAAATATGTCATATTAAAATTTTCTAAATAGTCCTACTATGACTTGTTATTAGTAGATAATAATAGGACCCTAATTTAATAAATTAGATAAGACTCCTTCGATCCACAAAAGATCAAGATCAAATGAACATCACTTTTCACAAATTTTAGGAACGGAAACCCTTATTTTCATAGTTGGAAATATGTCTTTTCAGAATTATCGACCCAATAAAAAAATGGCTTATTTGCTAAATAACCAAAAAAGAAGAAATTAGATTTTGAGAAAGATAGTAGAGAGAAATAGGAAGAGAAATTAGGAGAGAAAAAAGAAATTTTGGTTAATTTATGAATTTTATTCTTTTTCTTAGTTATTGGGTTCAATTTCTATAAAAGAAAAATATTCTAAGTTTATTGATGGATATTGTATTGATAATATCCATATTTTATACTTTGGCATTTGCTTTACAGCCGTCTTCTTTTTCTAAAGATATTTCATTTAAATTCTACTATGCCAAGTGGCAAGCGTACCCCAAATAAAATACTACAATAAAATAAAATTTGCATTTACGAACAGTAAATGATACAGATGAACACAAATAATAAATGATTCTTGAAACTGACCGTTAACATATTAATATCCAAACGCCAGATGACAAAATCAATAGTTAGAATCTTTTGAAATTGCCAAGAGTACAAGTGAGATATTACTTTACTAAAATACACATTATCAAAAATATAAGCATTTGAGTTTACATTTTATTGATTATTAATTAAGGTTTAATGTTAAAAAGATAAGATTAAGTTTCTGAATTTTTTATAAATATTTTTAAAAAATAATTATATTTATTTTCATCAAAAAATTAAATTATTTTTAAAAATTGTCATTTATTAAAAATAAATTTGTATAGTGATATCAATATTGTGGTAGAATTGAAATTTCTCCTAAAATCTTCGTATAACGAAGAGAAATAGACAAGAAATATTTTTGAATATATTTTTCTCTTCCAATTAATTAGCTAGAAAAAAATTATAATTGTAAAAATGGTTATCCCTAATTTGTATAACTTTTTTTCCGTTTATAATCGTTTTTGTTTAATTGTTAAGCTATATACAAATTACATAAGTATCTGTTCGTAAATAAAATAAATTGAAGAATATTTATTTTGTAACTACTTTTTTGACTAATCACGAAAAACTTGAAGAAAATTTTGAGAAATATATTTTAAGTCCTTGTTATCATTTGTTTTTAGTCTTTTTACTTTGTTTAGCGGACACTAAAAATAACCAAATTCAAAAAGTGATTGTGCCTAATATTTAAACAGAAAAAAAAACCTCGTTCTGTATTAACTTCAAAAAAAAATTAAGCAAAAATGATCATATACATATAGATATCAAACTATTCATTTCATACTACTTACTTATTAATTTCGTAGTGTACCTTGAGAAGGTCTATAGTGATAACACATCATTATATATCTATTTTAAAAAAATCATATTTGACATACAGTTACTTTTACAGATGATTCTCAAGTAAAATACTACAAAACAATCAAAAATATATTTTTTGAAACTTAAAAAATCCGTTCAGTATATGTATAACTGTAATCGCAAGTATCTAGATGTATCCAAACTTCCAAAATACTTAGGTCAAGGAATGTGTTGAAAAAAAAAAAACTTAGGTCAAGGGATATTCAAAAAACATTTAATTCAAAACAAAATAAATTTGAAAAAGAAAAATAATGACACGTAATTAAAGTATTGTTTGAGAGCTACGAACTTAACGGATACGTAAAACAAAGAATTAAATAAATAAACAGAGAAAGCAAACAAAATATAAAAGACTGAGAAGAAGAGGACAGAGAGAGAAGAGACCCTTACCCACACACAAACTCTCTCTCAATCCGCCATTAAAACACCCAAAAGCTTCTGCTTCGATTCAATCCCAAGTCGGTAAAAATAGGGTTACCAGAAGAACCCCACCGTAATTCCACAGAGGAACTGCACCGCTCGCGTTCCTGCTGCGGTTTGAGGAAGAGGAAGAGCAGTAACAGTAACAGAGACCATCACAAGGAGGAAGAGAAACCGAAGATGCAGCCAACAGAGCCTGCTCAGACGCAGAGCCAGCAGATGGTGAGCTTGAGCTTTAGCAGTCAGATGTCGAGGGAAGACGAGGAGATGGCTCGCTCTGCTCTCTCTGCGTTTAGGGCTAAGGAGGATGAGATCGAGAAGAGGAAGATGGAGGTTCGTGAACGGGTTAAGGCTCAGCTGGGTCGGGTCGAGGAAGAGACACGACGTCTTGCTAACATCCGCGAGGTTTGTTTGGTTTTTTGTTTTTAGAAAATTCAAAGATCTGAGTAGTTTTTTCTGAAATTAGACTCATGCATGTTTGGTTTCGTGTTTGTGCTTGAAAGTTTGTTCTTGTTCTGTGATTTTAGTAAGGTTTAGGGTTTCAAAGATCTAAACTGTGTAATGGTCTCGTTTTGTGACTGTCTTGTAAGCTAATAATGGCTTTGCATGTACTCAATTAATTGAACAAGTAACAAACTTTGATGGGTTTTGTAAGTTTATGGGGACTAGATCACACATTCAAGTGATAGATCTGTTGTTGTTTGGTTCTTCACAAGCTCTGTTTTTTACAGACAAGAGTTTGACTTTTTGTGGGAAAATGATTATGTTTCAGGAGCTTGAGTCTATGGCAGATCCCATGAGGAAAGAAGTTTCTTTGGTGCGTAAGAAGATTGATAGTGTCAACAAAGAACTCAAACCATTAGGCGCAACAGTTCAAAAGAAGGTAAAAGACATCTTTCAAGAGCAGTTTTCTGGTAAACCATGTCTTATTAGTGATGTTTGGTATTAAAAGTTTTGGTCTTTACCAAACCCGAACTCAAAAATGCAAAGTCAACTGAAAAGGGTTTGGTTGGTTTGGTTGTTATGGTGTTGACAAAAGATTCTGAAACTCATGTTGTGTTTATGACATGGAAACAGGAAAGGGAATACAAAGAAGCATTGGATACATTCAATGAGAAGAATCGTGAGAAAGTTCAGCTGATCACCAAGCTAATGGAGGTTAGTTTCGAATTCTATGTTCTTTGACTGAATCAAGACAACAAAACCGAGTTTTGTTTGAACATACACTAACCGGTGTTGGTTTGTTTTTTCTCTAAATTTTCTCCCTGGGGAGATGGGACAGTTGGTTGGAGAAAGCGAGAAGCTGAGGTTGAAGAAGCTTGAGGAGCTTAGCAAGAGCATAGAAACCGAGTGATGATTCTTCTATCTCACAGACAAAAAAAGACCAAGAACTAATTGGGCTTAGGGTTATGGTTCTCTATCTGATGTATTTATTTATTTATTTTTCATGAAGTTGGTGTGGTTTTAATTTAGTTTGTGGGTGTTTTAGTTTTTCTTTTCTTCTCTGTTTCTACATGGATTGATTTGTAGAAGTATGATGGGTGTTTTATGTTTTTGATTAACCAACTTAGGGAAGGTTAATGGGATAATGATGAGGCTATTGAATGCTTAAAGGGTTTGTAAGTTTGAATTATCTTTTCTTGTTTTTTTAAATATTATTTTATTATTTTAAATTTTAGCTTTATTTAAATTTCTTTCCCCACCCCTTCTTTTTCACTTTTTGGGGTAAAGTAGCCTCTTGCCGAGGAGCAGGAGCATGTGCTTTTTGAAATTGAAATGATTGACCTCCTGTCAAAGTACAATACATGATGTCTTGCTTGACTCACAATAGACGCAATACAACTGTGGGGGTTTAAATTGAACATTTTACCAATTACTCTCTCTTTTAAAATTATTTGAGATTTTGGGTTAATTCACAAAAATTAGACATACATGTTCCTTAAAAATAACACTAAAAATATAAATATAAATTAATTCATTCCATCATTGAAAAGACACTGAAACATTATTGGTTACATAGTTTTTAGTAAAACTAAAAAAAAGTAATTAAAAATATCATATATTTCTAACATTATAAACTTTAGTTTGGACCCGTGGAATTATAAATTTTAAACTCAGACATGCTTTAACAAGATATCAAATTAATATAACTAAAATGATCTTTAATCTTTGGTAGAACACAGTCAGCTACAACTCTAACAGCCAGATCCCTTTTCATTGAATCAGTAGCAGCTTATATCGTTTTATAGAGCTTGACCAAAGGAAGAAGATAATCTCACTGAGCTGGTAAGATAGAAAAAAAACGATCCTATGGGGAAAGCAATTATATAGTAACAAACTATTCTGTGTTGTATGATCTGGAAAGCATAAAATGGTTTGGTGGAGACTGGCGAACCAACCACTTATAAAACCCCATTTTAAACAGTACACTCATATTGAGGCCCATCTTATAATAACAACATACACTTTGCAGCTGGCACAGCAAAGCCGCTTTGCAATGCTGAATAAAAATCTTTTTAAACTTAGGAAAATTATCCAAAAATTAGGGGTGATCATCCAAAAAGACATTGCAGTGGCAAGCAAAATCTCTGAAAATATACACAAAAACAAATCCCAAGATATACTTAGACTCAGAAAAATGCATATAAACGACAACTGAAACTTATTTTGCTAATTGTGTAGACAGTTTTACCAAAAGAGTATCCACCGATCCATAAACTGGTTTTATGTGTTTTTTTTTTGGGATGTAAATTAATTTTGAAATGTACACTTCCCAGGTTTCTGATTCTTGTAGATACCCCCATGTGTATCACATCTTTGGTGTGACATATTCAAGTCTCAAGAACGCTTTTGAATAGACAGATTTTGAGTTTTACAAAATTTGGAAACGTGAGATTTTGGAGATAATTTTTCTGAATGAGATTATTGTGCTTTAATTATTCAGAAATCAGAAACAGAGACACTAGATTAGTCTTTAATAAGCAGAACAACAAAAGATGTTCATACATCCCCAAAATAAACTACCAAGATGTGCATTTATATTCTTATATGATCTATGTGTCTATTGGTTCAATATAAATATTAAGTTCATATTACAAATTTAGATTCTAATATTAAAGACGACACCGTGATGGATTGGTTTAGATTAAAGACATTAGAATCCGGGTGTATTGATATACTCTCTCCTTTACCTTAATTTATTAATGTCCTTCATCCTATGATCATAAAAATATAATATACATTTATGTATTTATATAGTTAGTAGTGGTTATGAGTGAAGGGTTGTGTTGGTTTATGACACCCCTTTTATTAATATAAATAAGGATAATATCTCCCATTATTTGATGATGACAAAATCTCTCTAAAAACCACACAATAGAAAAGATATTAAAGGAGAGTATGAAGAGATTTAGATTCTTATTCATCAAAGAATCGCTAAAGGGAAAAAATTTAAAGGAGGAGAAGTCAATGTACATAATCTTCAGTGGATAAAGGTTAGTATGTTTCTTTCTTCTCTCTAGAAAGTTATTAGGGTTGAATTAAAATATAAATCTAGATTCTGGTCTTGGGTAGATTTCATAATAAAAATCATAAAAGTTAATCTTTCATT
The DNA here is from genome assembly GCA_905132885.1 of Moricandia moricandioides. NCBI lineage: Eukaryota > Viridiplantae > Streptophyta > Magnoliopsida > Brassicales > Brassicaceae > Moricandia > Moricandia moricandioides. The sequence continues at coordinate 132,496 of CAJHQQ010000605.1, forward strand.
TGGTATCAGAGCCATTCTAGATTTAATCAATTTACCCATTATGTGCTTGATAATATTAAACCATTCAAGATTTAGTTCTCATGTGTTTGTGAACATATAAGGTTAAGTCTGTTTTAATGTGTGTTCATGAGCCATGTTTACGGCACCATAATTTAAAGGAATCTTACGGTTTTACAAAGGATGAATTAACATTGTTTGTGAAAGTTAGCACACTGATTTTATAATTGTGTGTAAGCGTGACTTGATTTGCAAACATGAATCGATTTTTATGGAATTACTTGTACGGTATGGCACTGTTAGTTAACTGAATACATATGGAATGAGTTACTAATCTTACGTAATTGTTAATTAACTAAACGCATACGGAACCACTTCATAAAGTGAGCGTTCATTGTTGCTTCAATAAATGAGTGCAAATGATTAATAATGCTGATTGTTTGTTTGTCTTCTTCTTTCTCTGTTTGATTCTTCTTGATCAACAAGAAAATAAAAGAAACAAGTAACCGTTTCTTTTGTGTTCGTAAAGTCACCAATAGAAAATATTTATAGTTGCACCTTTTGAGTAATGTTTTTCAGAGTTTTATTTAAATGCTGCATGACACGGTGCATGTTGAATTCTGGAATTTTAGTGACAGTTAATAGATTATTATTCTGAAAAGTCACCACTAAAAATGTGACTAAAGGATGTTTCACATTACTAAAAAAAAAAGTCCTGTGAATTTTTTTTTGTCATTGTATGTGAACGTATGCATATAAATGTAACATGCATAAACGCTTGTGTTAGTATCAAGCCTGCATTTACGTGAAAAGATTATTAGATTAGTTTACATGAATTTAAATGTCGAAAGGTGACAAATATAGAATGGGCACAAAATATTTGTTTTTCTTAATTATTTTAATAAACCATTATGGTTATTGAAATGACCAAGTAATGAAGTAATAATTAATTCATGTGGTTAAGTGTTCTATATAGATATAGAAACTCCATGATTATGTGATATTTTATTAATTTAAATATTATTTAGAGAAAATAGATTTAGTTTTTAAAGTGCTTCCGCTGTATTTTATTAATAGGTAATTTGTGTTATGAAATATTAGCCAATATAGAAATAATTATGTTATGAAATATTAACATAATATTAAGAGAAATTTACCTATTAGTATTTTAATTTTTATATAGTTTATAACATGTTAGTCGTCAAAGTGGCCTTGTTATTTACTTATAAATATTAAAATTAATATAATATGATTGATCGTGATTGAAGAGATGCTAAATGACATTAAAGTTTTAGTGATCATTTATTTTAGTTTCTATATTCTAGGAGATCACCCAAAGGTGGATCATTGAATATAGTTAATAATATGAGAATGATTAGTCATTTCTTTTATTATAGTTGATGGTATTTATACCCAAAAGATACTATTTAGCTTGAATTTGAAATGAGCAATCATTAGAGTGTATTTTAGCATCATTGAAAATGTTTGTGTTTAAGTATTGCCCAAAAGTTGCTTAAATACAAATTGGAAAGTTTATATTAATTTGTGATAAATTTTCAAAGCAATAAAGGGTAAGCATGTATAAAAGTTTGTAGCTTCATCATATGTGTTTACATTTGATAACTCTTTCGTAAGGTTCAATGGACTCGATTATGGCGAGTGATCCGAAAAGATCTGGTTAACACTGGGTGTAATGTCATCGGATTTTTCCATAGTAATTGATGTGAAGCCTTCAGCCTTTACAGTAGATAGCTCAGAAAATGAAAAGTCTCGGTGTAAGAGATGAGAGAAATCTAATAGGCTGAGTTTGAACCTTATGAGGTTTCGTTGAGAGAAATTATTAAGTCATAAATTTCTAAGAGAGAGAAAGATATGGAATTTCTAGAGTAGATTTAACGAGTTTTCATAGTTGAAGTTGGTCATAAGTCGATTGTAGGAAGTCTCATAAATAAGCTAACTATGAAAATGTTAGACTGTTCTCAAAGACTATGATCATGTGACCCATTTAGCTGCAGAGGTTAAGACCTTAGGAATAGAGGATCATGAATAATTCTTGGTCCAATTCATCATGAACCCTTTACCTCTTGAGTTTAGTCAGTTCCATGTGAATTACAACACCAGTAAAGATAATGGAACGTTGGGGAATTAAAGGCTATGTTGATTCAATATGAGGGAAGATCAAAGAAGATGGATGACAGATTGTTACCTCGTAGGTCTTGGAAGTTCCAGTAGCAACAAAAGAATCCCAAGTAAAAAAGATAAAAGGACTAACAAACTTTTTTTGAAAGGACTCGAAATTCAAATCCGAAAGGAAATGAAATATTTCTTTTGCAATAAAATGAGACTCTTCAAGTAAGATTTTCCTAAAAAAATAGTTGTTTCGACAAGAAAGTAAACATTAAAAGTTTTGTTTGCTACGAAAGAAATCTTGTTAAAATGTCTAGTAATACTTGGTGTTTGAAAGTAGATGCATTAAGTGTAGCACATCTAATAAGTACTTAGCTTCTTTAGTTAATACACACCAATATGTGTGGCCCTTTTGACGCTTCTTCATGGAGTGGCGAAAAAATATTTCATCACATTTATTGATGATTACTCACGATGTGGATATACATATCTACTGCATGAAATGTCTAAGTTTGTGAATGTTCTAGAGGTATTCATTGATGAAGGTGAAAAGCAGTTAGATAAAAGAAAGTTAAAGTAGTGAGATTTCATAGAGGTGGTGGATTTTATGGAAAATTCGATGAAAGTGGACAATTTCCAGGTCCATTTGCAAAATTACTTGAAAGTAGAGGCATTTGTGCACAATACACTATGCATGGTACTCCTCAGCAGAATGGTGTAGCTGAGAGGCGGAACCGTACCTTAATAGAAATGGTTAGGAGCATGTTGAGTAATTACTCTTTACCCCTTTTGTTGTGGATATATGCATTAAGAATTGCAACATATGTGCTTAACCGATTTCCTTTTAAGGCAGTTCCTAAGACCCCTTATGAATTGTGGACGGGAAGGAAACCTAGTCTAAAGCGTCTGCGTGTATGGTGTTGCCTAGTAGAAATAAGGCTATATAACCCACATGAAAAGAAATTTGATCCTAGGACTGTCAATGAATTTATTTTATTGGTTATCCTGAAAGAATCAAAGGGTAGAAATTTTATTGTTCTAACCAAAAGTTCGAGAATAGTTGAATCGAGTAATGCTAGGTTCATTGAGAATGGTAAAACTAGTGGAAGTTATGAACTGCGAAAGAGTGGATATTAATGAAATTCGGTTTGAAGTTCATTCACCTGAAGTTGCACCTGAGGTAGTTATTTTTACATAATTGAAAAACATGAGAATGCCCTAATCCCACTACCTAGCTAAAATATATAGTCGATGAACCTGTCACAATTCAAGTATAGAATAGTGAACCATAAGTAACTTTACAGCGATCTGAAAAAAAAAAAAGATATGTCATATCAAATGACTTTGTGGTTGCTATTGAAAGTGAATGTGGTTTAAACATTGATGAAGACCCGATCTCATTCAAAAGTCCATGGAAAGTGAAAATTCTGGAAAAGGTTTGAGGCCATAAAGACGTGATAAAATATACGGGTGATAACAAAATTTGGTACATAGTAGAATTGCCTGATGGTTTCAATATTGTTGGTTGTAAATGGGTATTTAATACTAAACTCGACTCGAAAAGTAACATTAATAGATACAAGCCTTGCCTTGTTGCAAAAGATCTCACCCAGAAAATATGACATTAACTATAAAGAGACCTGCTCCTTCAAAGAAGGATTCTCTTAAAATTATTTTCGGCTGGTGGTTCATTATGATCTTGAGTTTCACCAAATGGATGTTTAATTGTATTTCTGAATGGAGATCTTGAGGAGAAAGGATATATGGAGCAAAAATGAAGGTTTCATGGCCGCATGAAAAGAAGATATGGTGCATAAGCTGAAAAGTCAATATATAGACTAAAACAAGCTTCTAGACAATGGTATTTGAAGTTTCATGATACCATCACGTCATATGGTTTAGTAGAGATGATCGTTGATCGATGTATCTACATTGAGGTCAGTGGGAGCAGTTTTTTGATATTTGTCTTATACGTTGATGTAATTAAGACTGCTGCAAATAACATATGCATGTTACATAATGTGAAGAAGTATTTCTCTAAGAAATTTGAAATGAAAATATGGGTGAGGCATCTTATGTGATCAGAATAGAAATCTTTCGAGATATATCACGAGGACTGTTGAATTTGTCTAAGAAATGATATATCAGTAAGATTTTAGAGAGATAATAAATAAAATAAAATAGTCAATAGGAATAGCTCCAATTCAGAAGGGAAAAATTTAGTAGAATGTAATGTTTTAAGAATGAATTGGAGCATAAAGAAAATAGAAAGATTTCCTTAGACATCAGTGGTTGAGAGTTTGAATTATATGGGACATGTATCCAGCTTGATATCAGTTTTGATATTGGAAAGTTGGACCGATATGAAAGTAATCGCAGAATGAACCACTAGAAAGCTGCAAAGAAAGGTCCTCTGGTACTTGCAAGGCACCATCGAGAACATGCTTACATAAAAGAGATCTAATTAGTTAGAGGTCATTGGATATTTAGATTCAGATTATGTTAGATGCGTTGATGGTAAAAATCAATGTGTGGTTGTTGTTCTTTTTAATTGAGAGAACAATATTAAGGTGAATTATGGCATCTTTTGAGGCCACAATTAATGAATAGTGGCTGAGAAAATTTATCTCAGGGTTTTGAATTGTCGACATTAATTATAGCCAAGCCGCTGAGAGTTTATAGTGATAATTTCGTAGTTGTCTTCTTTTGAAAAGGATGACAAGTACTGGAAGGGTGCAAAGCACATTAAGTTAAAGTATTTGTTCGTTAAAGAAGAAATTCAGAAACATAGAGTGTTATTTGAGCACATAAGAAATGATATAATGATAGTGGATCCACAGACTAAAGGTTTACCACCCAAGGCGTTCAATGGCCATATAGAACGTACGGGTATTATAGATAAAGCCTTGCTATTATAGTTACGGAATGCTCATTAAGTATTTGACACCTAGGAATTCACTTAAAATTAGTTTATGATTTAGTAATATGCTATCATTAAAGGATGTGTATACACTTAAGGTCCAAAGATAACATATAGTACATGTAAGGATAATGTAAAGTTAGAATTACTTTGTGATACATGGAAAGAACTATGCCGATTAAATGACATACAACTGCCATGATTCGATCATTTTTAATTTTAGTAAAGATCAAGTGAACTTGATATAAAAATGCGCATTATTGATATTAGACCATTAAGGTGACAAATGTCAAGTGGAAAAATGTAAGAATATTTTATATTCTTATATGACATATATGTCTATTGGTTCAATATAAAGATTAAGTTCATATTACGAATTTAGATTCTAATATTAAAGACGACACCGTGATGGATTGGTTTAGATTAAAGACATTAGAATTCGGGTGTACTGATATACTCCCTCCTTTACTTTAATTTATTAATGTTCTTCATCCTATGATCATAAAGATATAATATATATGTATGTATTTATATAGTTAGTATTGGTTATGAGTGAAGGGTTTTGTGTTTGTGTATGACACCCTTTCTATTAATATAAATAAGGGTATTGTCTCTCATTATTTGATGATGACAAAAGCTCTTTAAAAATCACACAAAGAAAATATATTAAAAGAAAGTATGAAGAAATTTAGATTCTTATTTATCAAAGAGTCGTTAAAAAAAAAGTTTAAAAGAAGAGAAGTCAATCTACATAATTTTCGGTGGATAAATTTTCGGTGGATAAAGGTTAGCATATTTATTTTTTCTCTCTAGAAAAGTTAGACTAAAATCTAGATTTATATCTAGATTTTAGTCTTGGAGTAGATTTCATAATAAAAGTTAAATCTTCCAGTGCAGAGAAGTTCAACAGAAATAACCTTTAAATGGTTCTTATTTGGTCGATTTTCAAACTCTCAGTTCTAAAAAACAACCCAACAAAAATAGAAACACAAATCCATAGGAAACCGAAAGAAAAAAAGCCGATAATGTAGTTAAAAAAAAAGAGTAAACACCCTTAGAAACATATCGAGGGTGATGATAACGTTACAACAGAAACCATTAACGACGATTCTCAGTACTTGTAATCCTTCACGTGAAGGCTCTCTGCGGCTCCATCACCAAGCTTAGCATCACCTTTGTAAGTTCCAAGCGTAGCTTCAGAATTAGCCTTGCACCTCACATACAAGGCCTCTTGAGCAGCCTTGACATTCTCCTCTTTACCAGCCCATGTCTTCAAAGTGCTCTGTTGCAACGCACGTCCGAACGAGAAAGACAATGACCATGGCTTCTTCGTCTGCAACTGGTTCATCGCGTTCAAGTTCTTGGTCGCCTCCTCCTCGCTCTGTCCACCAGACAAGAACACAATAGCTGGAACAGCTGCTGGGACCGTTCTCTGAAGAGCACGAACGGTATGCTCAGCGATCACCTCTGGTGCAACCTTGGCACTGTCGGATCCAGGTGTGACCATGTTAGGCTTCAAGAGAGTTCCCTCAAGCAAGACATGGTGGTCGTTAAGAGCCTTGTAGCAAGCTGCAAGGACACGCTCAGTGACAGCAGCACACTTGTGGATGTCATGGGAACCATCTACAAGAATCTCAGGCTCAACGATCGGTACAAGACCGTTCTCTTGGCAGATAACAGCGTATCTAGCCAACCCGTATGCGTTCTCGTGGATGGAAAGCTCTGATGGCTCGTTCTCGCCGATCTTGAGAACCGCACGCCACTTGGCGAAACGTGCACCAGCTTCGTAGTACTTCTTGCAACGTTCACCGAGACCGTCAAGACCTTGAGTGGTGGTCTCGCCGTTGGTTCCGGCAAGATTGACGGTACCCTTGTCAACTTTGATACCTGGGAGTACTCCTCCTTCCTTCAAGATATCAACGAAAAGCTTGCCTGTGTAATCCAAAAACAAAACAATCAGAAACCTCTACAGACAAGTATACAGAACACATTCAGATACATGTATACAGAACATATATAAGACATACATACTGATAAATACAGACACATAAACAAACGGGTCATGGCATAACGAAATAAAACATTAGACTTGGACCTCCAAATATTTAATAGTTAATAAAGACATAGCCCCCAAATGATTTTAAAAAAAAATATTAGAACTTCTTTATAAATTGCTTTTTTCCCATAAAATCTCAGGGCAGGTTCTGCATATATACACATACACAAACATGTATTATGTATACTGAACTCATACAAACATAGAGAGAGAGTTGACTTGACATACCATCGGAACTCTTTTGGTAGAGAGTCTCCTCGAAGAGGATGACACCGCTAAGGCAAGGGAGAGCACCAGGAGCGGTGAAGAGAAGCTCACGGAGAGCACGTCTGTTGGACTCAACGTTCTCGACGTTGATGCTTGCTAGACGCTTCCCGATGGTTCCGGTGGATTCATCGGCGGCGAGAATACCCTTTCCGGGTGTGCCGATGTAAGCGGCGTTAGCAATCAACTCATCTACAAACGTTTTATAAAATAAAACTCATAAATAATTACCAAAACTAACGGATATGAGACACAAAGACAGAACACTTCAGATCGGTAACGGTAAATACAGTTGATTAGATCCGTTAACTTACTACGACAGATTAGTTATGTAAGAACACGACCAGTAAAACTAATGAACAATGGATCAGATCTAAGCTTGTTTCAATATTAAAACGAGCCAAGGTTAAGCGTCTAATCCAGATCTATACAGTTAGACAACATGTAAACAACAGATCTAACGGTAGAAATATTTACCGGCGAACTTGCTGGTGAAGGCAGACATGGTTTTTGACGGAACTATCGAGAAGAGGTAGAGAGAAAGAAGATGAAGGTGGTGGACCAGTGAAGAAAGAGGAGTGATTTTATAGCTGCGGGTGAGAGTCTATTGGTTAGGTGAAAAGGTTTAGATCTGTGACATGTCTCCAAGAAATGGATTTTCAGCCGTTGGATCTCACGTGGTTTTATTTGGCAGTTTTGCGGCTAATCTCGGTTTAACCCCTTAACAATGTGGACTCGTGGCTGAGTAGCTGAAGGGTAATATTGGTATCTTTGCGTGTTAATTACGGTATACCTTCTTCGTTTGTGTAATACAATCTCAATAGTTAGAATTTTATGATATTTCTATTTAGCATAGTGAACACTTAGAGAAAGTTTGACTACAAAATTGAAATTTTATAGAATATTCTTATTGAAAATAGTTGATTCTAGAAAAATGCCACTTTGAGATCTCCGAATAATTAAATGTGAGGTGTGAAGATAGAGACACATAACCGAAACAGTTGCGACTCTTCAAACCCATGAAGGCATGAATCATCAAACTATCTCCTACTCTTTTTGATTTCTACCGACAATACCAGTGGGCAGTGTTTAAACATTTGTGCTCTTTATTTCTTTTACGTTTCGAATTTTAAAGGTGTCGTTTTAGGATCTTTAACGGGTTTCTTTTGTCTCTCTTATCAGATTTTTAGAGATTTGAAAGAGCAAATAATGACAAACTAGAGTTTTTGACCCGCGCGTATATTGTTAGTATTGGAATTAAGTGTTGTTTGTTTCTTACTATATAAATATTTTTATACAGTCTTTAATATGTTTTGTATTCAAGGTATTTTCTGAACCAATAAAATGATTAATAATATAATAACTAATCTATCTTATTTAAATTTTATAAGTAACTAATCTGTGTATAACATAAATTGACTACTTCTTTTTGGACACATTGATATATTTTTTAATTATAAAAAAACTATTTTATATGTAGATCTTATATTTTATGAAAATGTACTAAATTTTATTTTTTGTATAGAATGTATTTATATTTGTGGAATTATATATATAAGAAGAAACATGATTTAGCTTGCAGGAGGGATATACGGAAACAACTTTCGAAGTTAGTATCTATACATATTTTAGGTATGATAATAATGTTTCTATAAAAATAAGGTAATACCTCATTGTTAAGATCGCACAAGAGATATACGGAAACAACTTTAGAAATTAGTTTCAATACAACTTCAGAAAAATAAGGTAATATTCCATTATCAAATATTTTTAATTCAAATGGACGGTTTAGCATGTAAACGGGTTAAGTAAACCAAAAGCGTAAGAAAATCGTGTTGTCTTACTTTAAGCAATATTATATTGAAATTACTAATTAGGCTTATTTATTTTAAAAAAATTGTAAATTCCTCTGAAACAATATATGAACCGATTGTCTACTGAAACTTGATGTTTTAAATTATTGTATGGTGTCAAATATAAACACAATGAATGTTTTTTAATTAAAATTTAGTGATTTTTAGATGTTAAAACAATAAAATTTCAATGAGTCATCGTATACTGAAACCTAAAAACACACATTTTGGTCAATATTGTTATGTTCACTATACGTTTACAGGTGTAGTGAGACAATGTATACAGAGAATCACCGCAGCAAAGAAGTTCCTTGCTCTAGAATCAATTACTACAACAATATCGGAAGTCATGTTAATCGGTTACGTTTTAAAATAAAAATAAAAGACTGTATTAAATAGATAATTATTATTAAGTCAGTGGCATAATGATGTAATTATTGAGAAAAACTTAGAGGTATTTCTATTTTTTACTCCTATTTTAATAGTTTAGATTATAATCTATATTATTAACATTGAAATACCAATGTAAATTGTTTAGAAACATACATAGTTTTGGAAATATGAATAAAAATATTTAAAAAACTGTAATCCTAATAATTTTTTATTAATCATATCTTAGTTTGTATAATATATATTTTATCTATTATTTACTAAACATTCCAATATGATAGATAGATTATGAGAATAATATATCTTCCATTTATATACACGTAATTAAATAATCACATTTACATTATACAATATAATTTGCAAATATAATAATATGCAATTCATTAAAGGTGAAAAATATAAATCTAAAACACTTAAAATGAAACACAAATATAAATTTATAAAAATAAATAAAAATTAATACATTAGATATAATTGTATTACAAAATGGTAACACATCTAAAATATATAATGGTCGCAAAAAAAAATCAGTGTGTATATATATAAATCAACACCCACACGGATGCGCAGATCGAGCTCTAGTTACTTTTAAAACAATATATACTAAATTCATAATTAAATCTTTTAAGAGACTTTAAAAAGACTTTGACCAAAGAACACACAAAAAATGAACAAAACATATTTCATCCTGTAAATGAAAAATATATTATTAGTCACTATATATAAATATGAATAAATATTTAAATAAATAATAAAAATTATTTCCAACAAAAAATATTTTAATTCGATATCTATACTATTAAAATGGAACTCATGACTTCTGTCATGTGTGATTTTTTTAGTTGGATCTTTCCTTTAAATTTAAAAATGTGTTTTCTTAAACTAATAATATAAATTATGTGTAACTACTTCATTCATAATATATTTTTGATATATTTTCATTTTAAATTAATATGTATTCTTTCAATTCTAACAAATTTGCTAAAAGAAAATTAACAAAATATCAGTTTTAAAAATTTTATGTAGATATCAGTAATTTTGTAATTAATAATAAAATATTATTATACATTAATATATATTCAATTCTTGTTTATTAAATGAAAAATAAAATTTTTATCATAATTTTATTTATTTTATAATCATAATATATCATATTTAAAAATTATATACTAAACCAAATATGATAAAATTATATTAAAAGTATAAATTATTTTCAAAAATGTAAATATTTATGTTAAAAACTATAATATATTACCAAACAGAACACACTATACTATATTATATACATATAATATTAAATATTTTAAACTTTTATATATACAAGAATATTTTATCTAACATAAATAAACATAAAAAAATACTAAAAGGTAATCTAGAAATTTAAAGTGCGGGTAAGAAAGCATAAAAAATATGTTGTTTCATGCATATATTGATTCGTTTAATAATCAAATACAAATCTAATAAGACAAATATATAATAAGAAGCGATAAATACATGTAACAGTTTAGAACAAGTGATTAATTACGACATATAATATATAAAATTATTGTATTTGAAATATTTTTATAAAAATTTAAATATATGATTAAGTTAAAAATATATGCCACTAATAATGTAAAATAAATATCTATAAATATACAAATGATATCAAATACCCGCGCGGTTGCGAAGATCGAAATCTAGTTTTCATTAAAAATATGCTTTGTCTTTTCAAATCTTGTTTTGAAATCCAAAAATTTGTTATTTTTTAAATCGTACAACCACCCCACCCAAATTACACCCTAAATCTAAATCTTAAGTCTAGATTAATTAACTCTAAGGGTACAAGTGTATTATACTTTTTAATGGAATTTATTTTGATCATTGTTTGCTATATTTGTGATAAAAAAAATTAGTGTTATATTAAAGTATTTTTCTAAATTTAATACAAAGTTACAAGCGAGTTGAATACAATCAAAACACATGTCTAACAAGAGAAAAAAAAGTTCATGGAAAAAAGCCTGATGACGCACTTGTCCTCCTCCAGTGAACACCGTTGAACTTTCAGATTCAATTTACGGGACTTCTTGAGGCCAGAATGTCGAAGCCAACGCAAGATCCATCATTGGTTACAATCAAAGAAACCATAAAAGAGCGTCTCGCGGTCACATCGACTCCAAATTGAAGGTTCGACACCATACCCTAAAACTATTGTGGACAATGTTAAGCTAGTTGAGCTTCCAACTTAAAAATCAATTGGTGATAAGTGGATTGATTCATCTATCTTATATATTACTTAGGATCCCTTCCAACTTCCGGTGTTGAATCTTTTTCCCTAATACACCTCCTCGAGATGATGGTTCTTTGAGTGTTAATCTCAAAATGTTCAGATAAGGATCAATGGACCAACTTTGGACTGGATCGATGTCTCGGGTTAGACTGTTTGGACTGATTCTGCCAGTTGTCGTTGTTCCATGATCGGTTTTGATTGTTACGACCACACCCTCTGCCCTGATAGTTTTGCTTTATGTTGTTGTTGTTGAACCGTTGTTGTGGTTTATCAGTAGAACCCATGAGTATGGGTTATGAAGAAGTGTTATCGGTTGTAGCAAGAGTCTTTTTTCAGCGCTTGAGGCGGTTTTCTTCATTCAGGAGCATGGATCTTGCCGAGTCGAAGGATGGGAATGATTCCTTATGTTTTATGACATTAATAATGTTGTCATACTTATCGTTCAATCCATTCAAGAGGTACATGACAAGAATTTGATGTGCAACAAGAGCGTTAAAGTTAGCCAAAAGATCAAAAATTGATTTTAGAGTCTGACAATAGTCATGAACCGATCGGTCTCCAATTTCCGTTGTGCGTTGGTCGTGGTCTAACTGGATTGCACGGGTATCCTAGCGTATTGAGGAACTAGTTTTCGACATGTAGCCATACATCACAAGCAAATCCTCAAATCACAAACGTGCTTCGGATCAATGGTTGGGCAAGAGTTTCGTACAACCAAAGCTTGACCAGACCGTCGCGTTTCTTCCATGGGGTGTCATCGTCATTCGTACAGATATTGGATCCATCGATGTGGCCGAGAATATTGAAGGCGAGACAATGTGTAAGGACGAGCTCACACCAAACATTTTAATTGTGATGTTCATAATCCAATATCAAAGGGATATGGGATTTGATGTTTGTTACGCCAAAGAGCTCACGCCAAACATCGTAATTGTGATCTTCATAATCCAATATCAAAAGGATATGAGATTTGATGTTTGTTACGCCGAACACTCTTTCTGAAATGTTTTGTTCAGCCATGAAAGAAGAAGAAGAGATGAAGAAGAAAGGAGCAAAGTAAGTGAGAAAGAGATAAGATCGATGAAGAAGAGAAAGATAGGTATCAAAAGCTTGTAGTTCTCATACAATGTTAACCTAATGGACTTCCAAATAAAAATTATGTGGTGATAAGTGGATTGGTCCATCTATCTTATATATTATTTAGAATCCCTTCCAATTTTCAGTTCCTTAATAGACGATTCGATGCCTTACTAATCCGAGTAGTTACGTTTCTCTCTCCTCTCAGCGCAGTGAAAGAAGAAGATTTCATGTTGAAAATGAAAAGTTTGAAAGGAAAAAAGATCCGCTGAAACTAAAGACCTTCACTTCTATGAGAAGCAACCCTTAATTCCGATGGCTGATTTGTGATTTCGTTGGTCTCTTCATCGTCCTCAAACATAGATTTACTTATGTACTCTCGATGAGCCACCAAAACAGTGAATAAAAGCCAACTGCGACAAAATACACTCTGATTCACAAGGAATAAGGAGCAAAATCACCGAGAGGTAGGATTTATACTCGTCAGATGTCAGGAAGGGGAAACAACTACGAGCACTTGCAAGCTACTGAAATCCACAGTCTAGCATAGGTCAAACGAGCGATTGAAAGAAAATAAAAAGAGGTGAAAAGCACTTGCCACCTCTTTCAAACAAGTTATTAATTTATAGCTTCGTTTTTTTTTCTCCGTTTGCGAAACTATAAATCGATTTACACGTTTTTTAAGCTATGAAGTACATAAGTCTATTCAACATATTATATGGACGTATAACAATAAGGGGAATCTACGATTTAAACTTATTTTATCTAAAATCATGATTATAAATTTAAACTTATTTTATCTAATGATAGTTAAGAAACGGGATAACAAATCAAATATACCAAAGTAATAAAGAAATGTAAAAATACGGATCTTTTTCCAAATCGATTAGATGGTGGTGCGTGAGATATTTGATATATAAGTCATACAAGACGTGAAAAAAAAATATTCAGGCCGTAATGGAATCTTCTAATGTCACATTAGAAACAAGAAAATGAAAGAAAGACACAAGAGAATGAAAATCTCAAAAGGATCCATGACATTGCAAAGTTATTAATAGACGTAAGGAAGGATTCTATAGGGGACAAGTCTAAGATACTCAGCCCAAATCTCCTTGTACTTCTCTGCACATCGTTCCTCGTCTCTTCTTTCTCTCCATATCAACAGTATCAGAAGGTATATCGGGTAGAAATATGGAACCGGAGAACTGAGACAATCCACAAAAACAACATCATAGAAGCAGCCCCGATTAGTTTTTGTCCAAATGTTCAGACAATGAACTTGAAAGCTTTGGATAGTTCAAATGGTGGTCGGGACTACCGATCATATTCTGAGGTTTCAGATCAACATCTAAATGGGACTTGAAGAAGTTTTGGATATTGGTATTAACTTCTACATGAATTTGGTAGTTGTAAGATTAACCTAAGCAGCCAACTGAGACAAGTTACCTTATTCCACAAGGCAAACTGAAGGACAGTGCAAGCATCAAGTCGCCAAGGTAATTACAGTGCCTTGCGATTCCCCTGTTATGTTTAGAAAACAGCATCTAAGTTATCGAAATGTAGCATTGTTCACCATTCCTAGCATTATCAACAATGCAAGACAGAGACTGTGAAACTGAAGCAACCAGCAAATGAGAAAAAGACCATACCAATAGCCTGAAGCAAGCAACTTTCCACCAACCACCACTGGAGGCTTACCCCATATAAGTGTTTTAGGGTTCTTCTTAAAGATATGTTTTTGTTTGTTAGCCCCTCTAAAAACCATGTAACTGCCAGAAAAGAATATGTGAGATTCTTAGTTCATATCCTAAGAACGTATACTAAATAAAGCAATGACTCAGAAATTACCCTATCAAGAACACAAAGCAGTTGGCTACAATGGCAGGAACTGTTAGTTCTACTTTGTTGTGCAAAAGCCACCAGCCCTGTACCAGAGAGAAGGCAATCGAGTCACAGAGTGATCACGCATTCAAGAAGAGAGATTTTTTTTTTTTCCGATCCTAAGCAGATACTAATTATAAGATGAATTTAAGTATGTATTGTGCTTGAACTCATAGTTACATGCCTGAATGCTAAATGTGAAAGGAATCCACAGAAGATCTCCAAACACCAGCATGAAGCCCAATCTCTCTGCGATTATGTCCCACCTGAAAATAGTAAAATCAAAATCGACAAATAGACTTCAGAAACATTAAAGCAAGTGGATTAATGGAAATAGCCATATTTTGGTAAGAAAAATATGCTTCCTCAAGAGCCATGAACTTACGTAGAGGTCATGTATTCTTCATGAACAAAGTAGTCCAATATATATAACTGCAATTACAAAGTTAGTCAAGACTAAGAAATCACGGATGATCCGAGAACTTAAAGAAGCAGGAGTTGTGAGTAAACCCAAATGTACCGCACAGAAAATCTGGTAAAGAATCATCGACTGACTCAAGGCCCCATCCTGGACACCTTTTGCCAGAAGAGAGAGATTGATAAGCAGCCATCCCATCATTCCAGCTCTGACAAAGAAAAACCTACACAAGTAATAACTCCCATCATCATAAACATGTGTAACTCTAGATAGAAACATTAAACAGCTACTCGATATCTATACTACTAAGCAAACTGAAGCAGTGATCCTGCCAAGGCATACTAATAGAAGAAAAAAGGGAAAGACAATTACTTGAGATCGATGCTCAAAAATTGAGGATTTAGCTGTATCCCAAACCACCTATCACATAAAGCAAACAAGATGAGAAAAAAATTAAGCAGCTGGTTTGGAAGAAGCAAATGTAAAACATAAACCAGAAGTTTCAATGGGAAAAATGCAAGAGCTATGTCATTTCTAGTTAATAAGATTAAAGAGTGATCTTTAGTCTTTCTAGGGGAAGCTAATCGATAATCTTCGTGCTTCTATAGAATTATATGGTCCAAAAAGTCGTTTTTCTATTCTCTGTAGAGTACCAGACTATGGACTAGTCCTTAGTTTTTCTCTTTATGAGTAAGAAACATAAAAATCTATCACGGCCTTTTGTGGGAAAAAAAGAGAGTAGATGTACACATGTATAAGTCAGTACCAGTCATGTACAAGGTTTCCTGAGACATGCGGCTTTAGGGAAGAACTCTTATCCGATGAACTTCGCCCAGTGATGTACAACACCAATGTCACCTGAGAATATTAAGAGAAACCATGGAGTTTTAAAACACTACACAACCATAAACAAATCAACAAACTAAGATGCACAAATCTGGTAATAAACACAATCCAAAGTTAGGATTAAATCAATCTTACCAAAACACAGAAGATAAAAGTAGCTGAGAGTAACTCAAGTCCTCTATCAGCAACCACCTAATAAAAAAAAACAATTACAACTTAACTCAACTATATCATTCGGATTCATATGAACACACAAATGCATATCTTAACATTGGTCATGTTGATGAGATAATGCTTACAAGAGGTGATACAAAGCCGAGTTTTGAAGAGATTCCCAAAATAGCAACCAGTAATGTTAGTGCGAATAGACCTGAAGATGTTTTGTGGAAAATTAATAAAAATATCTCAGGATAAATTTATAGAGATAAGAATCAGCAGATCAAGTAACCATTGCATCGGTAACGAAGCTGAGAGCCATCTGATAAAACGACGCCGCGAATAACTTTTCCGGGGAGGACTTCTCCAGCGACGGCCAAGTAAACGAAGTAAGACACCAGTACGTAAACCTAAATACGAATTGATCACAAGAGGAGTAAGAACAGTGAATCAAAGCTAAAGAGAGAGAGAAAGAGCTCACAGATTGCGATGAGGGAATCAGAGATGGTAGAAGAAGACGGAGATCCATATCTAGTAGGAGGATTCAATGTAGAAGACGATGCATTCAAAATCGATTGTATCGCCTTCCTCTCGCTTTGTTAATTTTTTAGTGGGAAGCTCGTGGACTCTGAGGAGTTCACTTGTTGAAAATTACAAAATAATCCTTAAGTTCTTAATTGTAAACGAATAAAACCATAAACTAAACATTGTGTTAATCCGAACCATGAACTGCTAACTGAGCCACCGTGGGCTCCAGTTGACCAGAAAGAAACCTATATTAATATATGCCAATATTACTGTTTTGTTTTATTATACAGAAATAACAACTAAAAAAGTTTTTGTTATTAAAATAATATTAAAAAATGATTAATATAAATTTTATTAAAATGTTATAAATATATATTTATACCTCTTAAGTTAACTAATGTACATTTAAAATTTATAGTTATGTGGTATGGTTTTTGTTAGATATTGATCCAAAACTTACTTTGATCTTATTGAATAAGGCTCTTTAAATAGCCAAAGCAAAAATAACTGCACCTCCTTATCATACGGAGGATTTTCTATAACAAGAAAACAAAACAGAACTAGTCATATGCCACAACTCCTACAAATGTGGAACCATTATTAAAATGACAAAGATTTAATCAACTAACAAATTCCTTCCCTAAATTTTTCGTCGCCAGCAAGAACAATTTACTTCGGTACCTCAACCAACCCGAGCATCTTCCTTAGCTTCATGAATGTCCCCAACTTTAATGGCTTAGTCATAATGTCTGCTACTTGTTCTTGCGTGCCACAATGTATCAGCTTCACTTTGCCTTCTCTAGTCAGCTCCCTTAAGTAGTGAAAACGAACCTCAATGTGTTTGATGCGCCCGTGATGAATCAGATTCTTTGACAGTTGGATGGTTGAGCTATTGTCACACTTGATTGTGATGCACTCGTCAAGACTCTCTCCAATTTTATCAAGTACCCTTCCCATCCATACTCCTTGTGTAGCGCAAGATACAGCCGCTATGTATTCAACCTCCGTGGTGGATAACACAACAATAGACTGTTTCTTCGAGCTCCACAACACTGCTCCTCCAGCCAACATGAACAAATACCCTGATGTACTCTTTCGATCGTCCAAGTCTCTGGCGTAATCACTGTTTGTATAGGCGTGAAATCCTTTGCCTCCTCCACGTTTGTACATAATGCCAAGCTCTGTAGTGTTCTTTGCGTATCTTAAGACCCATTTCAGAACATGGAAGTGAGCTTCTGTGGGATTTTCCATGTAACGACTCGCTAAGCACACCACAAAAGTCAAGTCTGGTCGTGTGACAGTGAGGTATATCAGGCTCCCGATCATTTGCTTGTAGAGGGTGGTGTCAAGAACTGCTCCTCCTCCCTTCTTAGAAAGTTTCACCCCTGGAACAATGGGATTGTTTACTCCATTGCAGGTACTCATCTCGAACCTCTCAAGAACTTCTTTGGCAAACTTTCTTTGACAAATGTATATCCCCTCTTCTCGTTGTAGTATCTCCACACCCAGAAAGTACCTCATCTTGCCGAGATCGGTCATGTCAAAGTTTCTCTTCATTGACTCTTTGAAGTTGTTGATCATCTTCTCGCAATTTCCTGTAAAGATCAGGTCATCAACATACAGACTTACAATGAGAATTTGACTTTGCTTCTCTGTTTTTACGAACAAGGTGTGCTCTGATTCGTTCTTCTCAAATCCTTCCCTGATGAAGTATCTCTCTATCTTGATGAACCAAGCTCTTGGGGCTTGTTTTAAGCCATACAAAGCTTTTCTCAGACGGTAAACCATCCCTTCACTTCCTCTCTTTGTGAAGCCTTGAGGTTGATCGATGAACACAGTCTCTTCTAGCTCTTCATGTAGGAATGCGCTTTTAACGTCAAGTTGATAGATACTCCAGTTTTGGTATGCTGCAACTGCGGTGATCATTCGTATGGTGTCCCATCTTGCGACTGGTGCGTAAACCTCATTGTAATCTACCCCAAACTTCTGAGCATATCCCTTTGCAACCAACCTTGCCTTGTGTTTGTCTATTTCTCCGTGTTTATTGTACTTCGTCTTGAAAATCCACTTAACCCCAATGATGTTTGTGTCTTCAGGTTGATCAACAAGTTCCCAGGTTTGATTCTTCTAAATTGAGTCCATCTCAGCTCTTATGGCTTCCCTCCATATCCCATACGATACTGCTTCTTCAAATGTTAAGGGATCGCCAACTGCAGTGACAACTTGAAGTGCCATTGTATCGGTAATGAAGTGAGCCATTGCTTCTTCTTCTGAGATTAAACCACACTCATAATCTTGCAGATAGGCAGGACGTCTTATATCCCGTCTGTTCCTGACAGCTGGTTCTTTATGCACAACATCATCTTCTTCATTACCAGCGTCTGCTGCGGGTGTTGTGACTGCTGCTGCGTCTCCATTACCAGCATCTGCTGCGGGTGTTGTGACTGCTGTTGCGTCTTCATTGTGCTCATTTGGTATTGCTTCTTCTTCAACGAACTCCTCTTCACCAACTATGTGATCTTCATCATTCTCCCGAGTTAATACCTCTGTGTTTGCCCCATCTACATCGTTCCTTCCCCAATCCCAACTCCTGGACTCTTCAAAAACAACATCTCTGCTCACCAGAATTTTCTTTGAGGTGGGATTGTACATTCGATAGGCCTTTGACTCTTCACTTAAGCCTAAGAAGATACACTTACAACTCTTGTCATCTAGCTTAGTTCTCTTTGCTTCAGGTATGTGAACGTGTCCAATACAACCAAATACTCTGAAGTGTTTCATGTCTGGCTTAAACCCGCTCCATGCTTCTTCAGGCGTTTAATTCTCCAAGGCTGCAGTGGGACTGCGATTCAGAATATATGTTATCCATCTGACTCCTTCAGCCCAGAACTCCTTTGGCATCTTCTTCTTAGTGAGCGTGCTTCTGACCAAGTTCATGATTGTTTGATTTCTCCTTTCAGCTACCCCATTTTGCTGAGGAGTATAAGCTGCAGTTAGTTGTTGTTTGATCCCATTTGTTCTACATAATTCATCAAACTCGTTGGAACAGAACTCTCCACCTCTATCTGTTCTGAGACAACACACAGACACACCAGATTCCTTTTCTACACTGGCTTTGAATGTCTTAAACGTCCCAAAAGCTTCTGACTTCTCATCAATGATATAACTCCACATCTTTCTACTATGATCATCGATGAAAGTCAGGATGTACCTCTTGTGACCAATTGATGCTGGAGTGATTGGTCCACAAATATCAACATGAATCAGTTGCAGGTTCTTTGAGGCTCTCCATGAGCTTTTCTTTGGAAAGGATCCTCGCTTCTGCTTCCCCACCAGACAGTTCTCACACACCTTCTTTGTCACTTCGATGTGTGGAAGGCCTCTGACCATCTTCTTCTGGCTCAATTTGTACAACCTGTTGTAGCTTAAGTGTCCAAATCTGCAGTGCCAGAGATGTGCATCTTCTGCGATTTCTACTTGAAGTCAAGAGTCTGCTCCTACTACTTGCGCCATGATTATGAACATTCGGTTTGTACTCATTGCAGTCTCAATGATGAGCCCTCTCACCGAGTGATAGATTTTGCATACATTGTCTTGTATGAGGATTGCAAGACTTCTCTCTTGCAACTGACCTATGCTCAGGAGGTTGTTGCTTAGCTCAGGGACATAGTAGACATCTTGTATGATCTGAATCATCCCGCTCACTCTGATCTTTATGCTGCCTTTTCCTTGCACCATCATCCGAGCACCATTTCCCAATTTCACAGAGTGTCGAAAGTTCTCATCCACCTCTGAAAACCACTTCTTGTTCCTAGTCATGTGGTTGCTGCAATCGTTGTCTAGGAACCACAACTCTTCCATTTTAGACCCGTTAAGCTCCACATGTGCCATAAGTAGAAGTTCTTCTTCTTCATTGAACTCAACGTAGTTCGCTTGCTTCTCTGCTTCAGGACATTCAAACTGATAATGCCCTAGCGTATGGCACTTGTAGCACTCAATCATGGCTTTGTTAAACCTTTGTCTTCCTCGGCCTCTTCCTCTGCCTCGTGATGTTCCTCCTCTTCCTCTTCCTCGAGTTCCACTCCATTTGTTGAACTCTGAGGTCACCTTCAGGACATTGTCACTGCTGCTCGATCCTTTGGAGTGCTTCATTATGTTTTGTTCATGACATAATAATGAGCTTTGCAGAGCATCCACCGAGAGGCTTTCAATGTCTTTGGACTTCTCGATGGAACACACGATGTAGGTGAATTTCTCAGAGAGAGTACGTAAAATTTTCTCAACAATCTTGTTGTCTGGCATGTCCTCTCCGACGTTCCTCATGTATGTCGCTACCAGCAACACCCTTCCGAAATACTCTGTAATATTCTCTGCTTCCTTCATTTCTAGGACCTCAAACTCTCTTCTCAGACGTTGAAGCTGAGCTCGCTTCACCCGCTCGTTTCCCTGATATTTTGTTTTCAGAGAATCCCACATCTGCTTGGCGGTATCTTTCTGAATGACCGTCTTGAGAATGGATTTGTCGATTGCTTGAAATAAGTAATTCTTCACCTTTAGATCTTTATGCTTCTTCTCCGTAAGCTCTTGTTTTTGTGCTTCATTGAGGACTACTCCTCTGGCTGGCTCAACGTAGCATTCCTCTATCAGATCCCACCACTCGTTGGACCGTATGAGATTCTCCATCATCATACTCCAATATTTGAAATCTCCATCAAACTTTGGTATTGCCGTCACCACCTTCATGTCTGCATCTCTTGACATGATTTCTCACTATGTTTTCTGTAACAAAGAAAAACTCACAATTCTCGGAAAGGAATTTTGCTCTGATACCAGATGTTAGATATTGATCCAAAGCTTACTTTGATCTTATTGAATAAGGCTCTTTAAATAGCCAAAGCAAAAACAACTGCACCTTCTTATCATACTATCATACATAGGATTTTCTACAACAAGAAAACAAAACAGAACTAGTCCTATGCCACAACTCCTACAAATGTGGAACCATTATTAAAATGATAAAGACTTAATCAACTAAGAGTTTTGGAAATAAAATTTAAAATTAAAAAAAAATATATGTTAAAATTATCAAAATAAAAAGACATATTTTGACTATTTTTTCCTTTAAATTCTATTTTGTGACAAAAACTTCAAAAAAAAATATTTGAGAGATTTGCTCTCTATTATACCATGGCATTTTCCATCAAATCCACACAAATATTTGTTTGGACATTTGATGATAAAATTTGTATTTTTTGTAGCTATTAACCATTCGTGTCTTTTTATTGGTGGTGATTCAACTTTCGTTTTTTTAAAAAAAAAATGTGCATTTACTACGGCCACAGCTAAAATTTAATTTCCAGTTTATTTTATTAAATTTGGTTTACGAGATTTGTTTTTTATTCTGGAAAATACAAATATTAGTCGTAGCTTATAATTCACGAATTATTGTATGTCTCAAAGAAGAAGAGGGTGGTGGTGAAGCACCACAGATACAACCAGAGACAGCTTCTCGAGAAGAAGAAGAAGAAGAAGGTAAACCCTAATCCCAATCAAATTCTAGGGTTTCAAGTTTCATCCTTGTCGCGCATCTTTGTATCATTTGCATCGTTATATGATTTGGGGTTTTTATTCAGATTTGTGCAATTCGTTAGTATTTGAACCAAAGGTCTTTCCTTTTTTATCTCTCAGGATCCATCGGTATGAGTACTCAGGCGACGGGTGCTTCTTCAACATCAGGGAGGAGGAGCACTACCACCGTACGGCGAGCCTCCAAGAAACCAGTTCAATCAGAGAACGGAAGCGTCGTCAATGGTGGGAACACCTCAAAACCAAACTCACCTCCTTCTCAGCCTCTCTCTAGCGGTGAGAGGACAGTTAAGAAGCTTCGTTTATCGAAAGCTCTCACTATCCCTGAAGGAACCACTGTCTTTGACGCTTGTAGGAGGATGGCTGCTCGGCGTGTTGATGCGGTTCTCTTGACTGATTCAAGTGCCCTTCTCTCTGGGATCTGTACAGACAAAGATGTAGCTACGAGAGTGATTGCTGAAGGGTTGAGACCGGAACAGACTTTGGTCTCTAAGGTCATGACAAGGAATCCTATCTTTGTTACCTCTGATTCATTGGCTATTGAAGCGCTTCAGAAGATGGTTCAAGGGAAGTTTAGGCACTTGCCTGTTGTGGAGAATGGTGAAGTCATTGCTTTGTTGGATATCACTAAGTGTCTGTACGATGCTATTTCGAGAATGGAGAAAGCTGCAGAGCAAGGAAGTGCTTTAGCTGCTGCTGTAGAAGGTGTTGAGAAGCAATGGGGAGCTGGATACACTGCGCCGTATGCTTTCATTGAGACATTGAGGGAGAGAATGTTTAAGCCTGCCTTGTCAACGATTATCACTGAGAATTCTAAAGTTGCGCTTGTGGCACCATCAGATCCTGTCTATGTTGCTGCCAAAAGGATGCGTGACTTGCGAGTTAACTCTGTGATCATCTCCATGGGGAACAAGATCCAGGGGATATTAACTTCAAAGGACATTCTTATGCGAGTCGTGGCGCAAAACTTATCACCTGAGCTTACTCTTGTTGAGAAGGTGATGACACCTAATCCTGAATGTGCATCGCTAGAGACGACCATTCTTGATGCGTTGCATATAATGCATGATGGGAAGTTCTTGCATCTACCTATCATAGACAAAGACGGTTCCGCTGCAGCTTGTGTAGATGTGTTGCAGATAACTCACGCAGCTATCTCAATGGTTGAGAACAGTTCTGGAGCTGTGAACGACATGGCTAACACCATGATGCAGAAGTTCTGGGACTCAGCTCTTGCTTTAGACCCTCCTGATGATTCAGACACTCAAAGCGAAATGTCGGCGATGATGCATCATTCAGACATTGGCAAGCTCAGTTCTTACCCTTCTCTAGGGCTAGGGAACTCCTTTTCTTTCAAGTTCGAAGATCTCAAGGGCCGTGTGCATCGTTTTACTTCTGCTTCTGAAAACCTAGAAGAGCTGATGGGTGTTGTGATGCAAAGAATTGGGAGTGACATCAACGATGTGGATCAACGGCCTCAGATTATATATGAAGATGATGAAGGTGATAAGGTTTTGATTACATCGGATAGTGATTTGGTTGGTGCTGTTACTCTTGCTAAGTCTGCAGGACAAAAGGTATTGAGGCTGCATCTGGACTTTACCGAGACAAGAACAAGGAGCTTGAGCTTGGAAACGGGTCAACTCAAGAACGGGAATACTACAGAGAGAGGAGGTGGCGGATGGGTTACATGGCGTGGTGGTATGGTGGTTACAGGAGCTGTTGTGCTAACGAGCATAGCTGTAATTGTTTACTTGAAACGCTCAAAGATGTGATCAAAACTCTTTGAAAGGCACACGTCTTTTCTTTTTTCTTCTTTCTATTTTTGGTAAGTTTCATACAGATTGTCTCTTTTGTCATGCAAAAAGAGAAACTTTATTTCACTAAAGATTGTGATTAAATTATTGGGGGAGACACCCCTATTCAGATGAGAAGATTAGATTTGACAGAGTTGATGTAAAACCTCTGAAACCAAGAAAATAAAAGCAGAGAATGTTGTTGCACTGCAATTTATGGTATTTGTAATTTATCTTTTTGGATATTTGCTTCATGTTTTGTTAATCTTTTTGTGTCATACTCTTGCTAGTTAAACAGATACTGATGGTCTATTTATTGGTCTATCTAAAAGTTATAGGTGACTGCTTAGTAAAATATACTAGTTTTGAAGATGAAATCTAATTATTTGATTATTTTAAATCTAAATTTAGTTAATATTTATAACATTTTAAATATCTAGTCGGTTTCAATTCTAGTTTGATTTTTTAGTTCTAGGGATATAGAATCCGTTCATATAAACCAACCCTTGTTTTTAGGTTCGGTTCTTCTTCGCCATAAATTCGTCCATACTTAATATTTCTAGCATATAACCAAAAAAAACACGTCCATAAGAACAGCTTTCTTCAATGTAATACCAATCCATTTGTATCATATCCATTTCTTCTGGGTTGAGCCCATGAGCCAAGGCCCAATCGAACAACCTCACCATGGACCTAATCGGCAACGGCAAAACCAGTGACATCATAGGCAAAGCCAGACATACCGTAGAACTGACTCGAAATCTTGTCCTTTGAAGTCTCTGGGATTCGGGTCGGATATAAATCTCTCGGGTCGACCTATGCTGCAGGTCAGGGCCAATGAACGTTGACCAAGACTTGTGTTTCTGCAGTAGTCAACCTGTATGGGCCCATTACAGAACCGAATGATAATCGTCAATATAAGTGGGCCAAACTAAAAGGCATATTTGATGACTATTCTAGAACGTCAGGAATATTTGTTGGAATTTGACCAACTAGAACCCTGTTTTGATGCTCGTCAATCACACAAGAGACGGAAAAAAAAACACAATCTGGAAGTAGAAGATATATTGTGTTCCTTCGAATCCAAACGTGACTCCAGTTGATAAAACGACACCGTACTAGCTATCTGTAGTCGTTATTTCACAAAAATCAGCAATGGGGTTAACGGTTGCTAAGTAAAAAGTACGGGCTAATTTTCAATAAACTGAGAACATTTGGATTAAAAAGAAAAACAAACGACGACATGTTTCTTTCTTTAAATACTTCCATTGCACTGAAAAATCAGTTTGTTAATAACGAATATTCGACGGTGAATCCCATTCACATAAAAGCATCTCACTCCTCTCCGATCGTATTCTCACTCTGTTCGCCGTCGAAGATCTGAGATCTCTCTCCTCTAACCAAAGATGCATTCGAGTCATCTCCTTCTCGAGGAACCGATCAGGATGGCATCAATCCTCGAGCCATCCAAATCCGTAAGCCCTCTCTCTCTCTTCACCGATCTGCGATTTTACGTAGATCGATTTCGTTTGTAAACCATCTCTGATCTCTTTTGGTGTATTTACGCAGAGTTTCTTCCCAGCATTGACTAAGATCGTCGGGACTCTCGGTCCCAAATCCCGATCCGTCGAGACTCTCTCCGGTTGTCTCAAATCCGGCATGTCCGGTACAGTGCCTCCTTACTCTTCTCCGGTTTGCTAATCTGACTCGTGGTTTTTCACTTGACCGATCCTGAGATTTATAAATCAATTGGGGATGGATGATCTATAACTTATTAGCTACTAAAATTTTAGGAGCTGAGACCATTGTTTCCATCTGGCTAACTTATTTATTTATTCTATGGGCAGTGGCTCGGTTCGATTTCTCTTGGGGTGATGCTGATTATCACCAGGAGACACTTGATAATCTGAAAGTTGCTGTGAAGAGCACTAAGAAGCTTTGTGCTGTATGTTTCTTTTCTTTTGTTAGATCATTTGATTTTTTTTTTTTTTTTGTATATGAATGTGTGTTTGAGAGTTTTTTTTTGGTTCCTTAGGTTATGCTTGATACTGTGGGACCTGAGCTGCAAGTTATCAACAAGTCTGAGAAAGCTATTACTCTTAAAGCCGATGGACTTGTTACTTTGACGCCGAGTCAAGATCAAGAAGCGTCTTCTGATGTCCTTCCCATTAACTTTAATGGGCTTGCCAAGGTTCGTTCTTTACGAGAATGTGATCATGTTATATATATAATCATTGGTTTAGCTCCTTCTCTTATGGGAGTTCCTTTTTGATGTTTTCAGGCAGTGAAGAAAGGAGACACTATCTTTGTAGGGCAATACCTATTCACTGGTAGTGAAACAACTTCAGTTTGGCTCGAGGTATAAAATAAATACTGAAGCTTGAAAACTGAGTTTTGGTGGTTTCTCTATATTGAAGTCTTAGACAATTGAATTTATGTGTTGCGAGACTAAGCTACAAATCGAACCTGCAGGTTGATGAAGTTAAAGGAGATGATGTCATTTGCCTGTCAAGAAATGCTGCTACTCTTGCTGGTTCTCTCTTCACTTTGCACGCCTCTCAAGTTCACATCGATCTGCCAACTCTTACTGAGAAAGATAAGGAGGTATAGTTCTAGTGATTGCTTTTGTTCTTTGATGTCACACATTTGAGTGTGACCATATTGTTTTAATTTGGTTGTCATCCAGGTAATAAGCACATGGGGTGTTCAGAATAAAATCGATTTTCTCTCGTTGTCATATTGTCGTCATGCGGAAGATGTTCGCCAGGTCTGTATTCTAACGATACCCTTGACATGTTGTATCGTACTTATTTGTGTTAACTCTGAGCTTGTTATGTACTTTGAACAATAACCAATTGTTGTTTCATAAAACAGACCCGCGAAATGCTTAAAAAGTTGGGTGATCTCTCTCAGACACAAATATTTGCCAAGATTGAGAATGTAGAGGTGAGTGCAATGCATATCGATTATTTCTCTATACGTCTATGTCCCTGTAATTTTTCCTTCGTCCCGGTAAGGATAAAGCTGCTGATGTTGTATTTAATTTAGGGACTTAACCACTTTGATGAGATTCTACAAGAAGCTGATGGAATTATTCTTTCTCGTGGGAATTTGGGTATAGATCTACCCCCGGAAAAGGTACGTTGTTGGTTTGGTCATTCAAATTGATATTTTGGACACCAAAATTTACACTCTTTTATAATATTACTTTGTGGTTTCATGTGCAGGTGTTTTTGTTTCAAAAGGCAGCTCTTTACAAGTGCAACATGGCTGGAAAGCCAGCCGTTCTTACTCGTGTTGTTGATAGTATGACCGACAACTTGCGACCAACTCGTGCAGAGGCAACAGATGTTGCTAATGCTGTTCTAGATGGTATGTGAATCCTTCTTTTGTGGTGCATCTTAACTTTTATAGCAGAATATACTTGGTTTGGTAAGTGTTTTGAATGGTGATGGAAAAATCTATTTATGGATCATAGCCATAACTCTGATATCTTCTTCCTATGTTACTTCCTGCAGGAAGTGATGCAATTCTTCTTGGTGCTGAGACCCTTCGCGGTTTGTACCCTGTTGAGACTATATCAACTGTCGGCAGGATCTGTGCTGAGGTAGGCTTTTATGTTCTATATCCTAACTTCATTTCGTTGCTTGGTATTTCAACCCAATACGTCTTGCAACCATCTTGAATCAAGATTTCTAAGCAATTTTTGGTCTTACTCATTTTTTTACCTGTTCATAGGCAGAGAAGGTTTTCAATCAAGATTTGTACTTCAAGAAGACTGTCAAGTATGTAGGAGAACCAATGTCTCACTTGGAATCCATTGCTTCTTCAGCTGTAAGTTTGTCTCTTCTGTGATGCTGTAAGAAATATTATATTGTCTGGTTTTAAAAGATATATTTCCATCACATTTCCTGATCTAACTTTGTTCACGCTTGATCAGGTACGGGCAGCAATCAAGGTTAAGGCATCCGTCATTATATGCTTCACCTCTTCTGGAAGAGCAGCAAGGTTGATAGCATTTGTTTTGCCTTCCACTGTTTTCTTTTTTGATTTGTTTTGTTTTGTTTGTTCTATTCCTTTTTATCTAATGAATTGCTATTACTTTGATCTCCATGCAGATTGATTGCCAAATACAGGCCAACAATGCCCGTTATTTCTGTTGTCATTCCCCGGGTTAAGACAAATCAGCTGAAATGGAGCTTTAGTGGAGCCTTTGAGGTATTTTTTCACCACCTAGTCTCTCATGTTTATAAAGCACAGCCATGTCTTAACCATAAAAAGTTGATGATTTCCAAAGAGGGATGATATACATAGCTATAGCTTTGTGCTTCTTTGTCTTACTTACATCTTGTCATCAATCTTAGACACGGTTCAATAAGAGCGAGTCCTCAAATGTGTTGTATCAATGGTGACTGCGATTGTTTATTTCCAATAGCAGAATTGTAGGGGAGGTTTCTTTGTATATTGTAGTGACATATATGTAGTGCATGTGATAGTATAAGGCTATTAACCTGTGTAATCTTATTAGGCGAGGCAGTCGCTTATTGTCAGAGGCCTTTTCCCCATGCTCGCTGATCCTCGTCACCCAGTAAGTCTTCTTTTCTTGTGCAACAGAAAGTCTCAAATGTGGTACATATATTATTCTTGAAGACTAAGATTGTTGCTTATTCTTGCTATGAATTGTGCATAACCTTGGAGTTTTATATTCTGGTTGAACCAAATGGCTGACTGGAACAAGACTTCTAAGAGTCTTAGTTGGAACTTTTTTTAGGTTAAGTTATAACAAAAAGTAAAAAAAAAAACTATGATGTTGTTGGTGCAGGCGGAATCAACAAGTGCGACGAACGAGTCAGTACTAAAGGTTGCTCTAGACCATGGAAAGCAAGCTGGAGTGATCAAACCGCACGACAGAGTAGTGGTGTGTCAGAAAGTTGGTGATGCATCTGTGGTCAAGATCATCGAACTAGAGGATTAACCAATGGAATGAAAACAAATTGCTATATTTTTCTTACTTCGATACAGTGCTGGAGTGAGTTAATATTAATCGGTGGGGCTTTTGGTTTTTGAGATTTGATGTCTCTAACGGTTCCTTTTGTTTTTCTTCGGTATACATTTGGGTTGCCCTCAGATTTAAGCTACGGTAAAAGAGTATACAATGCCTAGCAAACTATTCAATAAGGTGTAACATCCTCTTTATATTTTGATGTTACAAATATTCTTACGGTTTTAGACTTTCACGTAAACATTCTCAAGTTTTTTTACACTACATCCCTCGGTCATTCTTGTAGTATTTTGCAAATTTGTATTAAATTGATGATGATGATGTAACATACAAAGTATTTATTATGCAACTTACCAAAAGCAAACTAAAACTATATTTTCTCTGGTCAATGTGCATCACCTAAACAGTCGGTCATATTGCTTTCCATCCATTGGGTTGCATGCTATATATCGGGGGACCAAACATTTCTATGACAACTAACAGCGATTTTTTCTGTCTACAAAATAGTTATTAGGACAATTAACTTTAGATTTCATAAATTTTGGATAAAATATTATTTCTTTTTATTTTGTGTTGGAAATTTTTTATGATAATTGTACTTATTTAGTAATATTAAAAATATTTTATTTACTATCACAATTTTAGTAACTATTTAGTTATACTATTAATACTTATTAAATCTAATATAAAAAATAATTTAGTTAACAATGACTTTAGCTCCTTTAACTTTCAACATGAGAGCTCTTCCACAAAAATCACTTCGCAGATAATAGTATAGATTTTGTTGCTAATGATATATAATGGTTTCTAACTATCTATCACAAAAATAAATTTAAAATAGGAAGACAAATTATTAAATCTGAAACAAGAAAACATTTTTTATGTATTAACAGATTTAGTTTCTAACCATATAAAATAAAATTTATTAAAAAAAATAAATCTAATAAAGTTTTTTAGTTTCAAAACATATAAATCTAAAATCAAATGTATTGAACCTGAATCAAATCAAATAAAATAGTTATAGTTTTAATACAAGAACTAATTTTATAAATTAAAAAAATGAAATCAGAAAAAGTCCATATTGAACATCCTAATCAATAATATGGCTACATTCAATCAAAGTTGTCAATTATATTTTTTGTATGACTAGTTCTATTTTTTGTGATTTGCTTTTTATCATATCCAGCTAAAAACATATTAGATGCAAATAGTTTTCATAGCTTCTAAGTTAAATATTGCATACAACATTATTTAAAATAAAAATAAAAATAAAAAGACAAAAAGTAGGAAAAAATATTTTTCTTATTATTCCTGCACAAATTTTGTTTTAGTTAAATTTAATGGCTTGTGATTTGGATGAGCACATTCAATTGAAATGATCAAAATGAGCTCAACTAAAAGTAAGCTCATGAAACAAATACAAATGTTGTCATGGATAGTATTTTATATATACCAAAGATTATGTCAGATGCCAAAATGCAAGTGGTTAACCTAATCCTACTACTCATATCATGCAACTAAGTTGATTTATACAGAATGAATGCATATACAGTGTTTGTTTTGGTGAACATAATTTTGTGTATCTATTTCTACAATCTAAAAATTAGAATTAACCTGCACACCAGCTGTTGGTTTTTATTTTTTTAAATATGTTGCTATTTATTTATCATGTCATGATTATATATTTTAGATATATTTCCATTATATAATACAGTTATAGCTAAATATGTTTTGGTATGTGTAATTTATATATTGAGACAATTGGCAGTAATATGTATAATTTTTTTAATAACCATTATTAATATATACTTATTTACTTAAAAAATATTTTATTTAATAAATAGTATACTAATATCTAAACATTTGGTATTATATATGAAATCCATATAATATACATGGATTTATTAGAACAATATTGCAATTACTATTCAAAAACGTATTAAACAGAATCATCCTTGATTAATATTGCTTGGTTATAGGATTTGAGAATGTTCATTTTATTAGAAGAATCTATATTTATACTCATAGACCATGAGTAGTTATAGTTAGGAAAGTTAGATTTAAAATAAATCATGATTAAAGGGAAAATAGTTAGGCATGTTTATTTTAATTACTAGTTTTATAATACAAATTGTTTCATAAATAAAAATAAATATATTTTTTTCAAAAAAAGAAATAAAATTAAGAAGGTAAAATTAGCAATAGCACAAATTATAATTAATAAAATGAAAGAAAGGTTAATTCTAAAAAATACTTCAGTTTTAACAAAATAGATTAAAACCATTATCTTATCTTGTTTTATAAAATGAAAGTGAAGTGTGATACAATATGTCATACTACAAAAACAAATAAAAATATAAATCCATGTATAGGTGGCAAAATTATTGTCTAAACTGTTCCAAATAGTTGGTTTTCTAGAATATGATAATATGTCTGAAGTGCGTGGAAGCAAAAATCTTTCATTGTTCATATAGATGCAGAGTTATTAGTTTAATTTGCAGAGTCTTCATAGAGTCTGTTTTAAATTAATGACAAAAAAATATGATAAATATGCATATTATAAACGAACAAATAAATCAACACAATGCACGTTCTCAAGGCAAATAAGCCCATTGCATCAACACATGCACGTTCTCAAGATCTGTCTCCAGCGTTTTCTTACTGCTTCAAGGTATGGTCCTGCACCTGTAGGAGCAAGAGTCACCTTTTGTTGTTTAGTCCAAACTCCTAACCAACAAAGGAACACAAACATATTCTTTAATGTTTTAGGAAAAGACCAAAAAAAATCAAATTGTTAAGACTAAATCATATTACAAGATAACTAAAAGGAAATTAAGTTAAAGAGTTATGATCAGTTTCATTATTTTGCGTGAGTAACCAATCAAAGTTTTAAAAGTTTACATTAGTTTACGCTATGTACCTGGAGATTGGGTGTTGTAAATCACTTGGAAGATCATCGGATTTTTTTGACTAGTCTCTTTTTAAAAACCGAAGAATCCAGCGTATTTAACTTACCCTGATACCACAAAACCGTCTGGCACGAGCCACCTCCGCTAGCTACAGCCGCTTTACGGCCACTTAGCATTTCATCGTAAGGTAACAAAACCATTTTCCCATTGGCTTAGTTCTGTCCCACCTATAGAGTAAGGGAACCAAACCCACCTGACCAAACTGGTTAAACCACCTGGTTTGGAAATGATATCACCGGTCCAACACCATTAGTCTTATTAACGTCAATATCAGCGTGAAGGGGCTCTCTAGTTTCTTTCCAGTTCCAAATGGCGATGTTTGGGCGGTGTCGTTACCAACTGTTCATGTACTTGCCACGTGGCTTTAAGCAGCTGACATGAAAATGTAGATGTTGCTGGGGATGGCTTGGACTGGATTTGTGGTGGAGAGAATAAAATTATATTGTTAACTGTTAAAGTTGCATAAATTTCTAATACCATGTTAACCTATATGGATTTATAACTTCAAATCAATTAATGATTAATATATTAGTCTATCTAACCTATATTTTACTAAGAATCTTTATATTCTACTAAGTATCCCTTCTAATTTCCAATATGAAACATTTATTCTATTAATATTAACTGTTTAAGAGATTTGGAGACTTGAGAGTAGTGAAATGAAGTTGATAGACACCAAAATTCTCAAGTCTGAAATTATAAGAGTAGTAAAAAGTAATGAGACAAAAAAAACGCCAATAACAAAAGGTCTACGTTCTGCAGAATAATCTGAAATCAACATCCACTAAAAGAAAGTAGTCACTAGACGAAACACACACAAGTGGATGGACTGGAGCTGAGCTAATCAGCGTTTGCCACCACCACCTCCCAACTTGGGACCTCCCTTGGCAGCAGCCTTGGGGATCTTAGCCTGAATCTTCTGTTGCTTTGAAGCAAATTCAGCCTTCTTTGCCTTCTTCTCATCTTTGGTCTTCTTGATTCTCTCCTTGATATCACTGCAGGATCATCACGAGTTAACACAGCTTTTTAGAAATCAAAGAGTTGTTCTAACTGAATGAACTAAGAAAGCAAAAAAAAAAAACTGACCGGAGAGCAGCTTCTCTTGCTGCATCACGAACTTCAGGCTTCTCAGCTCTCTTCTTCTGAATCACTTCCAAGGTAGCACCAACAATAGACCTTGAGTATGGCTTCTTGGTAGCACGTCTCCTCTTCTTAACAGCCTCTTGAGCTGCATCCTATAAAACATCATAAATTTTCAAACAGGGTCAACATTAGTCATAATCCAACGCAGGCTCTTACAACAACAAACAAAAGCAAAACTAAATGAGTTTTATTTACCTTCTTGTGCTGCTTTCTGTACATGGTAGTCCATGCAAGCTTGGAAGGCTTCAGCTTATTGTGAAAGTAATGCTTACACTTAGAGTTGATGAACAAGAACACCTTTATGAATCATCAGACATTAAAAAGGAGATTAGAGACTAAAACATCAATTCAACCCGAAAGATTAAAACGTATACCTGAGAGTCAGATCGGATAAATCTGATTCCTCTTCCTGGGTAAATCTTGTGGCCACTGAATCGACAAAGCTCAGTCCTGACATCACAAAGACATAGCCAAAAGAGTGAGACATAGCAACTAAGATTAACAAGTTCAAGATCACTACATACATGATAGAAATGAATCATCTAATACCACACAGAGACCACTAATACATGTTAATGACTCATGCCATGAATTTCATACTTGCATAAATCATTACAGAACATCGATTAGTGGTTAACAACATGGCACAGCAGGAACAAAACCAGATCCAGTTACAGCAGAACATAATCTCTTTATCTTGCAGAAACAAGCTATATCTGTAAGATTTACAACATGCATAAGATAGGGAGAGAGATTACTTGAGAACCATGGTTGCTGAAGCTTCTGCTCTTCTTCTCCTTCCTCCTTCTCAGGCTGCTCCCGAAACCCTAATCCAGTCGATTTCTTTATATAAGAGGTTACAACAAGAGTGTAAATAGGCCCACACTTTAAAGCCCATTAAACAGGCCTATTATGTTTGTTGGCCCATACATTTCTGCATAGTGATGCCCCGCTTCCCTAAATTTTCT